>CM041782.1:197021402-197054235 GCA_023374045.1 Limonium bicolor
CGAACTCCAGCAGGAGCTTCGATGTTTCAAAAGCTGTATCATTCGGAGATATAGGCTTCAAGCTTAGCGGATCACTCTCGCCCTAAGCAAGGAGGGGGAGTTCCGCTACAGCTTTTACCCAGTTAGCTTCTCTGGGTGGAGGGGGAGGGGTTGGTCGCGTTTGAGTTTGGTTCTGCTGAGATTGTTGTACGGCTTGTATAACTTGTGGTAGCATCTGTGCTACCGTGGCGGCGACGATCTCGGCTATCGTCTGCGCGCCGGTTCCATCTGAGGCTTCGCCTCTAGGTCGGCCTCGGCCTCTCCCTGACATCTGAATGTTTAACAGTTACATTAGGCTCCGCAGAATGACTCAAAGGTCTTGGAATTAAAACATGGTATCGTTCATATGAACGTTAAGGGTATCCGTTGTTAACAACGGTAGTTCCTAGTTAGGTTTCTAAGTATTCGTCTTAAGACGGTTGAAATCCTAACTCGGTAATCCCCTATGCTCGGTAATTTAGGACATCAGAGCGACACTTCGCTCTGATACCACTTTTTGTAACACCCCAACCGTTAATCCAAGGCTTACCGTCTAATCGTCCTGTTAATCCTACGAGTTCGCAGCGGAATATTACTACTTACTACGGCGGGGGAAACAATGCCGCTAACCGCCCATACAGCTAGCAAGGCTACCAATACTTACAGTGACGGTCTGATGGCCAATAGATACCGAGCTACTAAGTAACACTTAACCATTTACGAATACCATGCGTTTACATTCAAGGATTACCGAGTATTTAGAGTATATCAAATTACATTCCCTTTTCTAAGCTTCCAAAAGAATGAGTTTAATCGCCTACTCATCTATACCAATGCCATTCCCTTCATGTCCAAAAAGGTGTACCCATGGTACACGGCTAAACAAAAACACTAGCCATGTACTACTCAGTACACCCATCATAATTCATTGTTTACATAAAAAAGAAGACAAGAAATTCACTAAGTCTTCATCAGCTTCACCCTTCTCTTGCACCTGCATTTATATTAAAAATGGTGCCCCAAGGGGCTCAGCAAATTGCTGCGCATAAACTCCGCATATACGATTGCTAGCAAGGGTACGCCGACTAATTGGCGACCGCTAAACATGCTTGTTCATTACTCATACAACATGCTTTACATACAATCATACATACATTACAATACATCATTCACTTCCAGGCAACAATACAATAGGGTTCACAACACTTACCTTCACAAGGTTAGCCAGATTGTGCATCCGGGTTAATCGGAATGCATATTACTTTTACTCATTCACCATACTTACTTATGCTTACACTTACTTACTTTCCTTACTTACTTACTCATTCTTACTTTCTTACTTATACTCAAGTTAAGTCGTCGGGACCTCCGGCCTTGGGGACTACTCCGTCCCACATCCGGGATTTACTTGACTCACTAATCCGGGATGCTACCCACTTAAGGGATTTGGGCCGCGGACCAGTTTAAGAGTCAGGAATTGGAGCCAACCTCTCGTGACTCCGCATCCTCACGCGTGGCCGAAACTATATCGGACTTCTACTCATTCCAATTTATTTACCAATTTAAGTTAGGAGTTAGCTTGTTAGGAACAAGTTAGAAGTCCAATAATAAATAGCAATAATCGGTCACAGTACAATACAACATACATACACACATTCATATCATCCATACGTTTCATGAATTATACAAACTAAGATTTAAGAAGATACACATCATACAACACTACATTTTCACAAGTAAGCATATTAACTCCGATTCGTGCATTTATCTTTATGGGTGATCAATTAGCACACAACACACAAATCAGAGTAGCCATGATAGCATTCGGGGCATGAGGAATTCATACCGTTCACCGTCGTACGTAATTCCAAATGTCCTTCGATGTCACAAACCAAGTCCTATTATATACATACAATTAAATGATTAATCCAACTATCATTACTTAACACATACTCACTATGTCCTTATACTTCTTACATTTGCTCTTTACTTACTTACTTTTCCTTTACTTAGGTTTTACTTCCTTACTTAACTTTGGCATGCTTTCATCCATGTACATATACCTATATGTATGGGTATACATATACATATATATATACAATTACTATTTAAATTAAAATAAATTTTTTTTTTTTTTGTCAGGACGGACTTGCGACGACCTTGGGCAAGTCCGGTCCATTCCAGTAGGTTTTCGGGAAAATTTGGTCCGACCGGACTTGCATGTCCGGTCGCAAGTCCGGTCGATTCCAGTAACATCCTGCCGGGAAATTTTTCTGCTCGATCGGACTTGCAAGTCCGGTCGCAAGTCCGGTCGATTCCAGTAGCATACCGAGGGGAAATTTTTCTGCTCGACCGGACTTGCATGTCCGGTCGCAAGTCCGGTCGATTCCAGTAGCTTATTGACGGGAAAATTTTCTGCTCGACCGGACTTGCAGGTCCGGTCGCAAGTCCGGTCGATCCCAGTGTTTACATTTTATTTTCTGTTTTCAATCCTCTCTTTCACCCATTACTTCCCCATTGTTCCTACACTCATTCCCACATGTTATAACACTAATTAAACCTCCTAATACACCCTAGTTCACTCATTAACTCCTTACACAATTCTATACTCATTCACTCACATAATTCTCCAAGTTTCACTCAACACTTGCACTAGTTATTTCCTAGTTACATTATGCTACAGATTTTAACACTTACACTTCTCATCTACATCTCCCTCTTCTAATGTCATTTTTAGCACTCTCAACGCATTATAATACATTATCTATCTCTCTCAACTTATCTTCTATCTTCCTCAAACAAAATCTGTTACAACTCACATTAGTTCACCTAGTTTAAATTCACTAAGTGTTCTAATCCTAGGTAAATTTTGCCATAGTCTCCCTTGTATTTTTATACACTCACCACATGGTCTAGTTCATATTTTAACACTTATCTCACCTGTTACAATAACATCAAAACGCAAGCTCCCATACACAACTACTAATACCAAAACACTACAAAAATTCCTGCACTTAGCAAATCAATCCCAATCTGTTTTATAACAGTTTTACAATGTTTCAAGGGTTTCAAAATGCTTGGTTTCTCTTACCCATCATACTACTAATGCATTACCATTTATAATACAAATTTTTCATTCTAAAAATCTGTTACACACACTTATACAAAACTACACAAAGGTGAGCATCCCTTACCTTGTTTTTCCTTCTAAGTTTCTTTCTCTTCTTCCTTTCTCTCTTTCGGTTTTGCAAACTCTACAAATCTAACATAATCACCCATACATAAATACACATTCAATACTAAAACTACCCTTAGCATTATTTAAGCTTTAAGTGTAGGTTTCTAGGGTTTAGAACTTCATTACCTTCCAAGGTTTCAATGTTGTTTGGAGTGGCTAACAAACAAAATTCCAACTCCACCAAGATGCCAAAATCGGCTTAGAACAACAAGGAACAACAAGGGTTTAGTTTTAAATTTCGTTTTGCCATTTAGGCTAGAAAAAGATGGAGTTTTTGGAGATGTTTTTACCTTAGAAGAACAAGGAGACCAAGGTGCCTCTAATGGTGGTGTTGAAACTTCAAATGGGATATACCCAAAAATCGAAATTGCTCCTTTTTGGATTTTGGAAAGATGGAAGTGTAGCTCTTGGAGAGAGGAACACAATGGTGGTGTTTTTATAATTTTCGGAGAATGTATGAGGGAGTTACAAAGGAGAGAAGGTGGGTTTTGTGTTGTTCTTCTTGTTCACCATGGAAATCGCATGGGTTGGGGAAGAAGAAGAAAAAGAGAGAGTGGGGAAGAGGGGTTCCACGTGAGGGAAAGGAGAATGGGAAGAGAGAGAATATGTGAGAGTGGGTAGTTTTAATTATTTTTGTTTGTTTGTAAATAGAGGAGTGTGTGAGAGAGGGGTGTGGGGAGGGTCCAAATCGGACACAGCACACACACAATCACTTTTTCTTTTTAATTTTCAAATTGGACACATAACTCTTGGTTATTTATACTTCTACCCCACAACTTCCCGTTTTTGACAGTTTTTACTAATTTCTCGTTTTCTTGATTTTATTGGTCCTACAGCTTCACTAATATTTATTAATGAATATTTAGTTGACCAAAACTGTTACGAGTCTATTTGACCCGCTTAAAGACACGTTTTCCCGGTTACCTCGAAAAACGTGCTTTAAGGTTCGGTAATTTTTAAACCGTTTTAAAGGTCCGTTTTCTTCGGGATTTGTTCCCTAGTAATTATTTATACTTAATTAAGCTTCTAAATCACTTATTAGCCTAATTAATCACTATTTTTAAATACGGGGTATTTCAGAGATGCGGAGGAAACCATGACAGTTCTCAATGTCAGGTTGGAAGCTTTTGGTTGGAGGACATTATGGAAGATTTTATCTCAAGATATCAACCAGATGGGAGTAGACCAACCGGATTAGAGGACTATCATGAGTTTACTCAAGTCGCCAACCCATGGATTGTATGCCAAGAATGTGGAGGAGACCATGAGCGTTCTCAATGTCCGGTTGCAATGTCAAGATTGGAGGCTCTCATGGAGGATTTCACCACTTCCATCAAGTTTGCGCACCAAGCAGCAGAGTCAATGTTAGCTGAGCAAAGCACCATAAACATAAACGTTCAAGCTCGACTAGATCAAATTGTGGAACAACTTGAGAGCAAAACAATTCAAGAGGTGGAGCAACCTTCTAAAAACTTAAGTTGCCCTATCTCTCCTCCCTTGAGTGAATCATAAACTCCAACGCCAAACAACCATCAGCTTGATTATGAAGACAACTCGTCAGAAGAGAATTTTTACTTTGACCTCATAGGGTTTCCTCCCTTTGAAGTCAACCACCAAGTTGTCTCTCCCTCTCTTGTTCATCAATACAATGAGGATGATCACATCCTCAACTTTGAGAAGGAGGGGACACCGCCTTCCCCCGAGTCATCAGAGGAGAGTGCTACAATCAACTTCAGGGAGCCACCTCCCTCTGAAGTTGATTTCCATCAAGGCTCTTCCTATGAGCCTCACCCCAAAGACGAGGATGTCTACATCCTTAAAACTGAGGAGGAGGAGCCATCTATCTTTGATCTTCACCTAGAGGATCAAAGCCTTCCCCACCTGTGTGACAATGATGTAAGGTAGAAACACAAAGTCCACCCCCTAAGTATGGAGGCCACATTCCCATTTGAACCGGGACCAGAGTTTGAATACAAAGTCCGCCCAGAGTTCTCCCAGCACCGCTCAACGAAGATAAGGATGTCTTCATCCTTAAATTTGAAGAGGAGTCTCGTAGGGTGTTTTGTTGAGGATTGGTCAAACGAGTGTTCGATTGGTAATGTAGCAAGCGGTTGCCACAACTTCTGTCCAAAATACATGAGGGAGACCGCTCCGTAGCAGCATGGCTCATGCTATTTCTTGCAATGTTTGTTCTTACGCTCAACTACCCCATTTTGTTGAGGTGTTCTAGGTGCTGAGAATGTGTGATTATTCCTTGTTGTCACACATCTCCAAGAATTTTTATTTTCAAATTCAGAACCATGATCAGACCGTAGAGCCTTGATTTTGAGATTCAATTGAACCTATACTTGTCCTGCAAATACTTGAAATTTCTCAAAGACTTCATCTTTGGAAGCAATAAAGATTGTCCACACAAAATGTGAGTAATGATCAACAATAACGAACATAAACCAGTTTCCTTCATAACTTCTAATCCTCATTGGCCCACATAGATCCATGTGAAGTAGCTCAAGTAGTGAGGTCGTACTCACAATGTTCTTTGATTTGAAGGAAGTTTTAGTTTGCTTACTTCTCATAAAGCATCACAATGATTGGTCTCGGATTTCTTAATCTCAGGGAGACCTTTGACCAACTGATCTTTGACTAGTTTTCTTAGCAACGATATGGTAACATGCCCTAGTCTTTTGTGCCATAATGTAAAGTCATCTATTGATGTAGTTAGACATGGAATATTTAAACTGTCAATATCCTCTAGACTTGTTATATACACATTTTCCATCTCTTTCCTCTTAACATTTATTTTCTAGTACACAGACTTATTATGCTACAATGAGTAGAACATAAATGAGCTGAGTTTCCCTTGTCACAAATTTGAGATACACTAAGTAAATTGAATTTTAACCCATCAACCAAGTTGACGTTATCAATAACATATTCTTATGAAAAAACAACCTTACCTACACCGATGATTTTACCTTTTTTATTGTCGCCAAAGGAAACGGTTCCTTGGCGACTGATTTGAGTGAGAGGAACTTCCACTTGTCTCTCGTCATGTGTTTTGAGCACCCGTTTTTGATGTACCAGCAACGATCCCTTCCCACTCGATTCTGCACTTAACAAGTTAGTGTGTGGGATTAGGGTCCCAAAATATTTATGCCCATTATCACCAACAATCGCTGTTCTATGATCCTCTTTTATCACCCATTTTAGTCCAATTTTCCCTAGTTGTCATTGTCTCATAAAACGTGCTTTATGACATATAGAAGTATGGTGACCGGGTTGTCTGCAAAGGTGACAGACTCCTTGCTGATGGGTGCCCGTTGGGTACCCGATCGATCGTTTACCGTTCCATCTAGGTGTTCTAGCAATTTTCTCTATTCCTACACATTTTTCTTTAAGGGATGCTAGTTCCTTTTCCTTTTTGTCAAGAGCAGATATCAACACATTAATTTTAGGTTGTTTTCCCATCTTCAACTTTTCATGAGCAGTAAGTATTTCACAGTAGCTGTTTTGAAATTTCTTTATTGCATCATTGAGTTTTACTATCTTGTTTCTATCTGAGTTTTTCTTTAGATTTTCAATCTCATTTGAAAACTCCTTATTTTCATTACTTCTAATTGATCAACTAATATAAGAGAGAATTTTCTAAGCCCTAGGAGTTCAGCTTTCTGAATCTTCCTTCTAAGTTGAGAGTAATTTACCTCAGTTAGATTCTTTTCTTCATCAGATTCTGATGTCTCCTCTTCTTAAGCCATTAAGCATATGTCCTTAATGCAAAGATGAGCCTTTTTATCAGTTGATTTGTTGTTGTTTGTGTCGTCATCACTAAGCTCTGAGTCTCCCCATGCAGCAACGAATGCTTCTTTCTTTGATCTCCCATTGAGGAGCTTTCGGAGAGGTCTCTGACTCGATCGTCGTCCTCTCGGGGTCATTGTGGGTAGTCCTTGATGTGATGTCCCCTTTTTGAACCTCCGAATCATTTGTCATTGCTTCTCATTTGGTGATCATCAAATTCCTTGGCGTCATTTCCTCTTCTCATGTTGTTTTTAAAGAATTTCCTGAAATATCTTTTGGCATACGGGACCATTTCATCATCATCTTTTCTTATCTAGATTTCTCGTTTCTACTTGGAGGGCAATACCTTTGCCCTTTTCCCTTTTTATGCTTTCAGAGTTTCTTTGTTGTAGCTTGAGTTCAAATGCCATCAGTGATACCAACATGTGAGCTAGAGACATCTTTGAGAGATCATGAATTTATTGCATAGCATTGACTTTGCTATCAAAAGAAGCAGGAAGTGATCTGAGGAATTTCCTAATATGATCCTCATTTGAAATTGTTCAACGAAGCACAAGCTTTTCATTGATTAGCTTGGTGAACCTAGTATGCATTTCAGAAATGCTTTCCTTTTCTTCTTTCTTAAATAGCTCCCAGTGAGTAAGTAAAAGCTCAATGCGGGGTTTCTTGACTTCATCATTACCTTCATAAGTAACTTCTAGTGTTTCCCATATTTGTTTGGCAGTCTTAGCAGAGGATATCTTGGAATATTGCTCAGGTAGTAATGCACAATGAAGGATTCTTACAGCTCGTGCATTGAATACTGGCCTTTTGATCTTGTCGTCTGTCATGTTGTCGACATATATGTTTAATCCTTGAGGATCTTGAAAAATATATTCTCCTTGTGTTATTACCCTCCACATTCTTGGATCGTCTAACTTGTTGTGACATTCCATCTTGTTCATCCTGTGAGTGTAGTTTTCTCCATTGACAAGTGGAGATCGATTTGGAGCTAACCCTTCTTCAGATGCTAGTAGAGTTGAGTGAGACATTGATCCTCTTCCAAAGTAGTTAACTTTATAGAAGAGATCCACTCTAATACCAAATGAAAGTAGCTGGTGCTCTGGATGCATCTTCGACCGGTCGTGGGCGTGTCGTTGAGTCAAGTGAATTTAGCAGTTTAAGTAGAGATGTGATAATCACAATGGAAACTCCTTTTCGATTGAGAATTTACACACTTGAAATTTACTCAATCTCCCTCCGCCCAACCTATGGACTCTGGGACAGTTCTAGACTTATCACCAAAGTCCTCTACCCTTCCTGACATCAGGCCTATGGTTCCCCAACCGTTCCCCGACTAGTCAATCTACTAAATGCCAAAGTATTGAGTTGATTACACAGTTTAACCTTGATCACTAACTTCCTAGCAAACACACGCACACTCAGATGCACACTTTTTGACTCACGCTTATACTTGTTGTTCTTCTTTTTCACGTGTGTGTCTATTACTTTCAATGCGATATTCATTGAATATATATACATAAGCAAGTTAACTTATAAGGACCAAACTATAATGAGCTATACACTAGGAGACGGTTGCCTCTTGTTCCCAACAGAATAGCTCTGCATAAGGTAGGCTAGTCTCCAACCCGATTGTAGGTTTTAGTGTAGGATCAGTCTGCTGACTCAAACCAACTTAAGATGTTAGTCTGTGAGATGGTTTGACTCAATCGAACTAAGTATGCGGAAACACTAGAGATGTGGAAACACTCAATCAAACTCAAACAAATACACAATATAACTTTTTTATTTATTTGTAAAACAAAAATAACTTACACTGCCCACTAAGTAGAAAGGATCTACTCAGTGGAACTTACTCACTCACCCTATACATTATCTGATCAGCTCTTTGATGAGATTAGTAAGCCTAGGAACACCCTAGATTGAGTCTATCGATAAAGTACAAACTATCTTAACTAAAGTTGACAGAAAAACTCTTGTTCCTGGTGACTTTTCCCTAACATAGGAAGTATTGGGGCGGAAAAGCACAAATGCAACTGAGAATTCTATCTCTTTATATAGCAAAGCCTCTGAAGCCGGTGAGGGAGTGTGTTTCTAAAATTTTCGCTTCTGAACATTGTAATTACTTGTAGTTGCTTAAAAATCGGTCCTAACTTCTTTGTGAACGTTACTAAGCCTTGGCCCTTAATTTTCGGACAATTACCTAGCCATTGGATGACTTGGCAACGTTCAATGATGATTCTCACGTCTGATGTACTTGACTGACTCAGTCAGTTCCGAAATTTTAGGACCTCAATGTCCATATTGCTATATTTTTGGATTTAGCACGTTGCTCACTTGAATGAGCTTTCTGAAGCCAATATTTATGACCAACAGGAATAAACATTGCTCCTTAATTTTTGCAACTGATTGACGGACTCTCTCGAACTATCAGAAAGTCAAGGCTTCGAATTTTACTCACATTTTCATAAATTTTGGTCCAAGGCTGATGGTTGATGACCGTTGTGGTTTAGTGAACGTTGTTCCTTAAATTTCTCAACTGATGGATGAACCCACACGGATGGACTTACTCGATCTTTCAGTAAAGACGAAGACTCGTTCGACTAAGGACTCACTCGATCTTTCAGTAGGGACATACACTTCTCTTGTTGATTGACTTGTTCGATTGTAGGACTATCTTAGCAATACCTTCATACTCCAACAATTTCCCCCTTGTTGCTCATGATAGAAAAACTCTTGTCGTGAATCTGAATGAGTCAATCCTGCAAAACGAGACAAGAGCAAAAAGACTTTTGGAAAACCGATTATGTCCATGTTCCCCCTTAATCCATGCATTTGTAGAAGGATTACATGTCCCCCCTGAATTTGGAACTTCTCTTGGGTGTGCACTTCCAATAGAGTCATCTTCAGGTAGACCATTAACGCTCCTTCATCAACAATGTTTGTTGGTCATCTATAGCACCTCATGACGGGCTGGGGCCTGATAGTGTGGATCTGGATGGGGAACTTCAGCTCTGTGTAAAACAACTGGAGTCTTGCCTGAAGGTTGGAGTCCACTTCAAAAACCAAAGATTAGCCTGCCATGTCTTAGGTTATTCTCAAATGAAGTGTGTCAGCCAAACCTTGATCTGATACCAATTGTAGGATCGGGCGGCTGACTCAAACCAACTCAAGGTGTTAGTCTGTGAGATGGTTTGACTCAATCGAACTAAGTATGCGAAAGCAGTAGAGATGTGGAAACACTCAATCAAACTCAAACAAATACACAATATAAGTTATTTTATTTATTTGTAAAACAAAAATAACTTACACTACCCACTAAGTAGAAAGGATCTACTCAGTGGAACTCACTCACTCACCCTATACATTATCTGATCAGCTCTTTGATGAGTGTAGTAAGCCTAGGAACACCCTAGATTGAGTCTATCGATAAAGTACAAACTATCTTAAGTAAAAATGACAGAAAAACTCTTATTCCTGGTGACTTTTCCCTAACATAGGAAGTATTTGGGCGGAAAAGCACAAATGCAACTGTGAATTATATCTCTTTATATAGCAAATCCTTTAGAGCCGGTGAGGGAGTCTGTTTCTGAAATTTCTGCTTCTGAACGTTGTAATTACTTGTAGTTGCTTAAAAATTGGTCCTAACTTTGTGAACGTTGCTAAGCATTGGCCCTTAATTTTCGGACAATTACCTAGCCATTGGATGACTTGGCAACGTTCAATGATGATTCTCACGTCTGATGTACTTGACTGACTCTGTCAGTTCTGAAATTTTAGGACCTCAATGTCCATATTGCTATATTTTCTGATTTAGCACGTTGCTCACTTGAATGAGCTTTCTGAAGCCAATATTTATGACCAACGGGAATAAACATTGCTCCTTAATTTTTGCAACTGATTGACGGACTCTCTCGAACTATCAGAAAGTCAAGGCTTCGAATTTTACTCACATTTTCATGAATTTCGGTCCAAGGCTGATGGTTGATGACCGTTATGGTTTAGCGAACGTTGCTCCTTAAATTTCTCAACTGATGGATGAACCCACACGGATGGACTTACTCGATCTTTCAGTAAAGAGGAAGACTCGTTCGACTAAGGACTCACTCGATCTTTCAGCAGGGACGAACACTTCTCTTGTTGATTGACTTGTTCAATTGTAGGACTATCTCAGCAACACCTTCATACTCCAACACGCAGCCATGACATGTGTCACTCATTGGTTGGACACGTTGAAGGCAAGAGTTCAAGTGGTCGGTTGCTCTTGTGATGTCTTCTTGCCTAGTCTGATGGCTTCATTAATGCTGATTAATTAATGTCTCTTTATAGCTCAGGTTTATGTCTTGTTATCTTATTCATAATTGATTTATCTTCCACAAAACTTTGCCGTGAATTTTACCAACTTGGATGTGAACGCATGTGTTGTTGGTTTACTTGTTCTTGATTGGTATATCTTGGTCTTTTGAACATTGTTGATGCTGAGAGTCATTGTTGTGTTATTCTGATGTTTCATGTGTGCTAGGAGCTCTGATTGAGCTCTATAGACAGGTGCCCGACTGGTTAGGCACTAGTCCTGATTAGAGTGTGCTTGCAACCTTGCGTGCTAAGCCACTTTTTTACCTCTTTACCTGATCTTCATTCTTAGACAAACATGTCAGATAAACAAAACAGGTTTGCTATCATCAAAACCTAAGGATCTTGACTTAACAGTGGATAGCTTGTAAGATTCTAAACACGCAAGTGAGTTGACTTCGAATTAAGGATGAAACTTAGTGAACAAGTTATTAAACAAAAACGTAAACAAACGCTAATTCAGAAGCCGGAAAAAATCAAATTGCTTTGAGTTTAATACTGAATGTGTATGATAATCAGAGGAGTTAAATAATTAGAATTCTAACCTGTTTTGACTTCGGGATTTGATTGTTCCTTCACATCGGGAATCTTCGAGAGCTTCGTTGATGGTTGATTCGGTTCGACATTGACCCGAGCTTCTGACCCCTTCTTCATTATGTTGTTAACCACATTTTGGTTTTGTATTTGTGGTGTTTGGTGGTTGGAAGTTTGATGAAAGAAGAAATATTGTGTTTTGGTGATTTGGGATGATTTTGGTAAAGTTTCGGTATTGGGAGTGTTGAAAATGTGGGAGGCAAATTGAGAGATTTGATTTCTAACTTTGGGATGGTTTTAGATCATGTTTAAGTCGTTTGGGGAGGGTATTTTTATAGGAAAATCATGGCCAACTTGATAGAACAAAATCTTTATCTAAAACCTTGATTTGTGCTTTAAGAGAATCTTATTTTTTAAAAATATGCTAAAGGCCGATAAAATTCAAAGATTTTAACCAAAAATAAAGGAGATTTTTAGAAATTTTGAGAGTTGGATTCGGTTTATTTCGATAAATAGCCGATTAGGTAAAAATGTTACAATCTGGAATCTCCCTTAATTCATAACTTATGATTGGAAAGTCAAAATTACGAAACTCCAATGGAGTTAGTCTCTAAAAACCATAAATATAACTTGTGTTAAAATTTCATGATATTTGGACTTAGTTTGGGGATTTTCCAAAGGAGAGAGAAAGTTGTTGGAATGTTTGAATTTCTCTTTTAAATTTTGTGTTAAGGTTCCAAATAAAAAAATTTCAGGTTTATGACTGTATGTAGTCATGCTAACCATGTAACAATTTTATTTTAATTTTTGGAAGCTAGATTTCCAAAATAAATATTATCTGAAACTTATGAAATGCCTTTCATAATGACTATGGTATTTGGAAGTGTTTAGAGATGATGAACAAGTCATTTGAAAATAAAAAGTCCCGAGAATATCCTTGGAAAATCCCGCCTTGATGCATTTTAACCATTTTGCCCTTGTTTTCGCATTTATGCACTTGGGCCCTTCCCGAGGGTCAAAATTTTGGGTATAACACACCGTATATCATTTTAAAGTTATCAAATTGTTTTTTGTATTGGTGATAAGTTGGGAATTTATCTATGTCTACGGGGTTTATTTGTGCTTAATTCGCTGTTATCTGTTATTGAATTCCCGCCTTATGGTTATTTTTGTGCTTCTACTTGCAATTGTCTTCTATGATGGGTTTATGTGTTATTTCAGGTGAAAATTTCAAGAAAGCGCGTTCCCGATCATTGTAATGTTATTCTGGATTGTCAAACATGTTGAACAGAGTGAAGACATGCATTATTCTTCAATTTTAGGTTGGGTCCGGGACCTTGCACATACCCTAAATCCCGGACCAACCATTGGTGTTACTCTCGACCAGAATTGAAGACTGGTCTGGGATTTGATACACACCCTAAGTCCCGGACCATACAAAGGCATTACTCTCGACCAGTTTTAAAGTGTGGTCCGGGACTTGATACATATCCTAAGTCCCGGACGATGCGTGAAGATGAACTCTTGGCGATTTTTAGAGGTTGGTCCGGGACCTTATACTTGGACCAAGTCCCGGACCAAACTGATAAAATGCAGTATTTTTCTTTACGGGAGACAGTGGATTAAAGATAGATTTTTGGAAGTTATAAAAGGAGAGGCTTACCTGACGTGAAGGGCATGCTTCAATACACCACAGAGCACAGTTTTTACACAAAAAGGAAAGGAGAGAGAGAGAGAGAAAGGTTGAGTTTTGGGAAGATCTTGGAGACTATCCGAAAGAGAAGGCTGAAGGAAGAACAGAGAATTCACAACGGCTACTGACATTAAAGTTTCTTCTTGTTCTTCCTTTCCTGAGTCTTTTCTATTCAACTTGAGCATTGTTATTATGGATATGTCTGAGTAGTCTCTTTTAATTCCAGTTTGCTATGTATCCCTAGATTGATTATTCCTGTACCTTTGTGATTTTCTACAATTTGGTTGAATAAAGTTCTTTTCCTTACTGAATTTCTTTAATCGTTTATAATTTGGCCAGTTATAAAGATTATTATTTTGTTAGCTTATAAGTGACGACTGCGGCTTTCAATTGAATACAGGAAAAGAACCGGTTAGTATAGAGATGGTAATTCCTCTAAATTGCTAATTGACCTTTAATCTAGATTGTTCTTAAGGAGGTTAGTAAACAATGGGTTTGTAACGAGAGTTAGAATTCGGTCTTTACTAACTAGAATTTGCTAAGCGGGAGACCGGAGGTAAATTATCTTTGTTCTAGGGTTTTATTCAGAATTGTCTAGGAAATCACTTAGGGATAGGAATTACAGATTTAGGAAGAAGTAGTAAACCGGGATTTCTTTCCCAAATCAGTTTCAAAACAATTATTTTCTTGCTTTTTACTATTTTACATTCTGTCTACAGCTTTTATTTCTCATCAAATCAAAACCCCTAATTTCCTTTTTTAATTTGTTATTTAGTCTTTTTATTCCTTTTCATTTAGTAAAGATTAAAACTAGACATCGCCTCCTCTGGTTCGATACTTAGGGAATACTCTCTATTAAAACTTGCTAGAATTGACCGCTACACTTGCCGTTAGGTTTTATCCCAACAAGTATCTTAAGGAAGCTCTATACCTCTTTATACAAATTTGTTGAGGAGTACAAAAATCTGTGCGAACAATGACGTTAGTGACTTTAGCATCATAATTCCTGGGGAGACCTCGTAGAATGAAGGACTAGAATTCCCTATCACTGACCTTATGTCCTGTTATAGCCAAAGAGGACGCCAGAGCTCTTGCTATGTTAAAATAGTATGTGATAGATCCCTCACTAGATTCAGAAAGATTAACAAGTTGAAGGTGTAATTGGCCAAGGTGAGCCGCTATTGTGCAGCAAATGAGTTATACAATTCTCTCCAAACAACAGTTGATGTTTCCAGATGTACATCTTAGGCAACTATATTAGGGGCTAGGGACATCAACAAAATGGATAGAATAAGCTGATCCTGTTGGATCCATTTCTGATAGGCCGGATTAGGCTGATTTTTTACTAGAAGGGGGGCACGGGTATGATCCATATACAAATCATTACCAATCAGAAAGGGAGTACTCATGCCCTTCCAAACTCGAAAATTATGTTCAGTTAACTTCACAACACTAGCCGCTGCAGATATGAGAGATTATGTGGATTGAGTTCCTAAGCTCACATTTGGTGTGTTTGTATTGACAGGATTCTCAGGTGATGACGTCTGAGAAGTGGCCTCTCTTTGTGAAGCTTCTAAAGGATCCATGACGAGAGATCGAGAAAAGATGAAGCGAGATCAAGGTGATGAAGATGAGGAACGCTAAGGAGGGTTCAGATCTGAGAAAAAATTGCCCTAATTGACGATAGTAGCAGCTCTGATACCATATTAAGTAATGAATATCTTTGTATATTAGATTCTAATGTTCTCGTGTGTTTATTACAGATAGAGACAACATATATTTATACTAGTATCATAAACCTGTAACTGGACTTTAGTATAAGAAGAACATTGGGCTGGACAATTATATTGGGCCACTATGACTCCGTTCTTTCCCTGCGAGTGGAAGCTTAATCCACTTTTGCTCAAAGGTGATTGACAGATGTTAATATATTATTTGTTGCACATCCAACTATGGTACACTTGTCAAGTTGATATTTGTTAACTATAATAAAAATTTATAATAAAGCTTGTAAACCAAGTTTTTTTGAAAAGTCCGAACGGGATCTATGACCGCGTTCGATACGAGTGGGTGGGAGATTAATGTGCACTATTCAAAAAGTAGAATACAGCTGTCACATTTTAATTGGGCAAAATTGTAAACTGCAGTTACATGACAGCATATAAATGGTTAACTACAGGGACATTAAAACAAACGCAGCATTTGCTGCCTTGCCCACCGTTATCGAACACACTCTAGACTCATTCTCTAACAGTGATTAGTAAATTTAGACCCCGTTCGATCAGCGCGAAAAAAAACTGGCGCAACACCCTAGACAAATTGATACAGGTGTCGCATAAATATAGGTTCCTTTTTACAATGGAACCCACCATATAAACCATCCTGAGCTTCTAATTGGTTAACCGGAGAGGGATTATTTGTAACGCAGCTATTGCTGCGTTTACTGCTTTTTTTTCGCTGACATCGAACGCCCTCATTAGTAATCTAGTTTTCTAAGGCGTCGTTCGTTGACAACGATTCTTACTGTAATGGAGATTAATCTACCTTTTTCCAAAAAGTAGTTGACAGCTGTTAACTTTATATTGGACAAAAATTAAATTCAGCACACATGGCTAACCAGGAGAGGTTAACCACACCAATCTTTAAAGAAACGCAGCTATCTCTGCGTTTGATGAATTTGGCTCGCGGTGACCGAACGGAGTCTAAGGGGTCGTTCGACCAGGGCGATTCATTTATACGGGAGATTAATGTTACTTTTTCTGAAAAACAATCTACATGTGTCAATTTCTAATTGGTTCCAGATTCATGAAAAGTGTACCATGGTACACATGTCTTACCATGATTCATTAACCAAACCCACCTTAAGGTAGCTTTATTTTTTCGCAGGAAAACCTGCTTTTCATAGCCCCATCGAACGCCCCCTAAGGACGCGTTCGATCTGGGCGATTTGTCCCATACAGTAGCTCAATGCTACTTTTGCTGAAAAGTGGTGGACAAGTGTCAAGTTTTAATTGGTATATGAGTAACTATAGTACACTTGTCAAGTTAGTATTTGTTAACTAGAGTGAGATTTACCCAAAAGCTTATAAACCAAGCTTTATGCAAATAAGTCCGAACGCACCCTAAATCATACCCATACTAGTGAAAAGTAACCCGGGTCTGAGAAAGTGGCTCGGTGATAGTCGGAAGCTTAACCTTGGTTAAGGGAACACCGCCGATACGGTGTTGGCCTGCTTAGCTTGTAATCACATTCCCCAATCCCCAGTAGTGGGCCTCTCTCTCTCTCTATCACTCTCGCTTTAAATAATACCCTGGCATGGCTGCTTCAGCTTCAGACGCGCATCAAAATTTCTTTCTCTATCCAAAGGAGCTGGATTCACCTCCTCGGTTCTCCTTTCGAGTGGTGCTTGACCTCATCCATAGTCTTATCTCTTTATCCTCGCTATTCTTATGAACTATACCTATGTGAGTGAATTTTCCTCTTTGTTCTTGCTAATTGGATCTGATTGGTTAAAGTGAATCCGATTTTAGCTACTTCGTGGTTGGATTGGTATAATTTTTTTTTCGGCTTTGCCCAGCCTCGTATCTTCTTGCAGGACGCCATCCCGTGTTCGATGAATTCCTTTTGGCCTTTGATCATGAAATCAAGAGTTATTACATTTTGTTTGAATTTTAATTTTAGATAGCTGTTGCTTATAGTATTGAGTCTCCATATTCGAATTTGAAGCTGAAAAGCACTGGAACTCATCGTCCATAGACATCCCATTACGAAGAACCTCAATCTGGTTTTTATAGCACTGCATTGGATAATATGGATTCCTTTAATATACAGATGCACAATTTGTCGAAAGTGCAACATCACTAATATATCGTCTGGTCATTTGCCTTATAATGCGGTGATGATGGACTTCGTCTATCCCCTTTCTGTTTAGCCCTTGTAGGACGACTGGTGATAGTGATCTCACTATTTGTATGAGTAATGCCGAATTGTTTCTACCATTTGACGCCTTTGGTGAATTGATTGGTATTCCTGTTTCAGCTATCTGACTTATCTCTCTTTTCTACTGCAGATTCAACTGAAAACCTTCCAAAGTTCTGTTTAGAATCATATAAACTTCAAGTTCTCCATAAAAAAGGGAATCACAGGCACTATGGGTCTAGCAACTATTCCTAGCGCATCAGACGGAGTTTTATGCATAATCCTGGTTAACACTGCTGTTCCATTCATCCTAGCCAGGGACCTAATCAAGTCCCTACTTCTCTTGATTGGCATTCACTTGAGTCAAGCTGAGCTATCATCATCTGATGATGGTCAAGATCTCGCTTCGACCTCTTTTTACCTCGAGGAATTTAGGACACGGACACCCACAGTCCGGTTTGATTCTGTGTGCAAGAAGAAAATCAAGAAGGAAACAGAAGAAGAGGCCATAGAAGTAGAATACGAAGGTCATGATGATGATGAGTGTGCAGTTTGCCTCAACGGGTTTGAGCCTGATTCAAAGATAAACAATCTGTCATGTGGGCACTTGTTTCACAACACATGCTTGGAGCGGTGGGTTGATTACTGGAACTTTACCTGTCCTCTTTGCAGGAATCCTCTAATGGTCTTGGAGGAGAATGCATCCTACCTTTGGTAATGAACTGAATTTCCAAGAAAGCTGCCCATGGTTTGGAGGTTATTCTGCCGTATGTATCAGGCTAGGAGAACACCAATTAGCTGAGTGCAGTTGCAGTTCTCTGTTTTCTTTTTGTTCCCTTCTTTTTTTAGACTGTTTTCTTTGTCGATCCATGTATAGAGGATGGTGAAGTACATAGGAATACTTAGACAAAAATATTGGGAGGGTAGGTAGAGTAGGAAACTACAGCTGGACCTGTACGCAAAAAGATGAGATTTTTGTGTGCAAGAGTTATGCTGTATGATGTCGAAGGTGTTGGCTTCTTTTCATGTTTTATGGCTAGAACCGCTGGTAATGTAGTTGTTCTTGAAGAATCATCTGTTTCTATACTTCTGGTTATGTTGTCAGTCTTTTGCTCTTGAATTAATGATGATGATCCCTGTGATCCCTGAAGAGCTTCCTTAGTTTCAATGTTGGATAATTTCTTTCACTTGAGCTTGAATATTGGGCCAGATTGCTGTGGTTTTTGAAGGATTCTGTGACCTCATTTCGTTCTCTTAGTGGCCTTTTGCTTTCTTCTGTTAGTGGATTTCAACTGCCAGGATCTGCACAGTTTGATTCTTAACATTCTACTTATCCTGCAACTCATTATCTTGAGTTAGGGCAGCGGCTGCATATTTTCTGATGCAGTCCTACTACACTATTTCTGTTGTTGGTACAAGTCCCAGCCGAGGAGGAATCGGCTTGATTTACATTCTGAAAGGGATTGGCTTCGAACTAACAACCCTTGTCGACAATAGTACTTCAATATATTGCTTGCTGTGTAAGATTGATTTTCTTAATTAGAAAGCGACGGGTGCCGGTCGATTCCAAATTCCGTATGCGTATGTTGCGTAAGGATCAGGAGAGCAATAACATCTTTCCAATCACAATAGTTTAGCAATTGTTCCTGACTGTGAGAATTGATGCTAAATTTAAATGTAACAACCGAAACATTAATGAGGATACTAATACCAATTTATGGTGGCTGTTTGGAGAGATACTTGACGCTTTAGTTTTCAATATGTTTTTTTTTTATCATAAACCTTGGAATTCTCATTCATTCATTCAGATCATATTACATCCCTGTCAAAAGAACAAGATATAGAAATCTTGTAGGGGATATTTTCTCCCAGAAAATTTTCGCCAAAATACTATTTGTCAAAAAAAATTACTTGCAGTGGCTTTTTTTCCAAAAAATTACGCGGATGTACCAAATCGGGTCATATAAACCGCACTAATCTAACGCTGCTTACCGTAAACCGCATTAAGGCAAAGCATTTATGGGTTAATTATGTCATAAACCGCATCGGTTGAACGCGTCTTTGCCAGAAAATGGACTGGGGCGATGCGGTTTATGGCACCCCGGACGATCCGCAACTCGCGTGTCGGCACAATCCTGGCTGTGCATTTGGTTCGATCGCCGCCGTCCATCTCCCGCGATTCTCGCGATTTCCGGATAATCTTATCCGGAATACGGTCGAATAAACCGCACCGCGTTGATGCGGTTATTGACACCCAAAACTCTATATATAAACGCATCCACCGGATGCAACTTCACTTACATTCATCTAATTTCCTTCAAACTCACTCTCCCCCTTACGAATTTGCCAAGGTTAGTTTGTTGTTTTTTAACTATAATTTCTTATTTTTGAATTTATTAACTTGTTCTAATCTTTAGGTTTTAGCACATTTGTTTTCTTTAATTAATTAACTGATTTTGTTGCAATTAATTTAATATGTAGGAATCTCTCTAATCACTTGTAATCCCATCCAAATCTTGAGGTTAGTATATTGCTCTCTACTTTTAATTCCTCATTTTTGTACTAGCTACTTTTAAACATGTAGTTTTAGTTGTTTAATTACTATTTTAATTCGTAATTAATTAATGTGTTAATTTTATAAATCGTTTTTAACTTAAAATGGTGTATAAATTAGTCAAATAATTAAGTAGATATTATACTTATAGGAAAAAATTAATCTTGTTAGTTTAGTTGTTTAATTAGTATTTTAATTCGTAATTAATTAATGCATTAATTTTATATCTTGTTTTTAAATTTAAATAGTGCTTAAATTAGTAAAATAATTAAGTAGATATTATTATGTTATAGGAAAAAATTAATCTTGGTAGTTTTAGTTGTTTAATTAGTATTTTATTTCGTAATTAATTAATGTATTAATTTTATAAATTGTTCTTAACTTAAAATGGTGTATAAATTAGTCAAATAATTAAGTAGATATTATTATCTTATAGGAAAAAATTAATCTTGTTAGTTTTAGTTGTTTAATTAGTATTTTAATTCGTAATTAATTAATGCATTAATTTTATAACTTGTTTTTAAATTTAAATAGTGCTTAAATTAGTAAAATAATTAAGTATATATTATTATGTTATAGGAAAAAATTAATCTTGGTAGTTTTAGTTGTTTAATTAGTATTTTAATTCGTAATTAATTAATGCATTAATTTTATAACTTGTTTTCAACTTAAAATGATGCTTAAATTAGTCAAATAATCAAGTAGGTATTATTATGTTATAGGAGAAAATTAATCTAGGTAGTTTTAGATGTTTAATTATTATTTTAATTCGTAATTAATTAATGCATTAACTTTATAACTTGCTTTCAACTTAAAATGATGCTTAAATTAGTCAAATAATTAAGTAGGTATTATTATGTTATAGGAGAAAATTAATCTTGGTAGTTTTAGTTGTTTAATTATTATTTTAATTCGTAATTAATAAATGCATTATTTGTATAACTTGTTTTCAACTTAAAATGATGCTTAAATTAGTCAAATAATTAAGTAGGTATTATTATGTTATAGGAGAAAATTAATCTTGGTTGTTTTAGATGTTTAATTATTATTTTAATTCGTAATTAATTAATGCATTAATTTTATAACTTGTTTTCAACTTAAAATGATGCTTAAATTAGTCAAATAATTAAGTAGGTATTATTATGTTATAGGAGAAAATTAATCTTGGTAGTTTTAGATGTTTAATTATTATTTTAATTCGTAATTAATTAATGCATTAATTTTATAACTTGTTTTCAACTTAAAATGATGCTTAAATTAGTCAAATAATTAAGTAGGTATTATTATGTTATAGGAGAAAATTAATCTTGGTAGTTTTAGATGTTTAATTATTATTTTAATTCGTAATTAATTAATGCATTATTTGTATAACTTGTTTTCAACTTAAAATGAACCTTAAATTAGTCAAATGATTAAGTAGTTATTATGTTATATGGAGAAAATTAATCTTGGTAGTTTAGATGTTTAATTTTATTTTAATTCGTAATTAATTAATGCATTAATTTTATAACTTGTTTTCAACTTAAAATGATGCTTAAATTAGTCAAATAATTAAGTAGGTATTATTATGTTATAGGAGAAAATTAATCTTGGTAGTTTTAGATGTTTAATTATTATTTTAATTCATAATTAATTAGTGCATTAATTTTATAACTTGTTTTCAACTTAAAATGATGCTTACATTAGTCAAATAATTAAGTAGGTATTATTATGTTATAGGAGAAAATTAATCTTGGTAGTTTTAGATGTTTAATTATTATTTTAATTCGTAATTAATTAATGCATTAATTTTATAACTTGTTTTCAACTTAAAATGATGCTTAAATTAGTCAAATAATTAAGTAGGTATTATTATGTTATAGAGAAAATTAATCTTGGTAGTTTTAGATGTTTAATTATTATTTTAATTCGTAATTAATTAATGCATTATTTGTATAACTTGTTTTCAACTTAAAATGATGCTTAAATTACTCATATAATTAAGTAGGTATTATTATGTTATTGGAAAAGTTGTTTAAAATGGTGTAAGTTATTTTTCATTCAAAAAATGTATAATTTGTAAAAAATATTTGCACATGCAGTTAATTTTGTAACTTATTTTTAATAAGTGTCTGTTGTTTATTGTCTACTGAATTGAAATATGTGCTTGTGCAGATGGCATTCCAGAGAGAAGTTGCTGGTGTGGGGCCAGATGATGCAAGTCTGTTCACATACCAGACTACCCTATTTCTGGAGCACTTTTTTCAGATGACTCGGTAAGTAAAGAGCACATGAAACCTCACCGTAATACGTTTTATGTTTTTTTACTGAAGTTATGAACATCATTTATTTTATTGTCGTGCAATCTAGGTCATGAGAAATAGAAAATATACTGAAAGGAAACTACGTTCTAGGAATGTTGATGTGGAGCCTCCACATTTGGCTTTGCATAGTTACATCCGAGATGCTGGTTTTCTTGGATCATCCTTTTTAGAAGTTAAAGCAGATAATTCCATAGTTAGTGCATTAGTGGAGAGATGGAGGCCTGAAACTCACACCTTCATGCTACCATTTGGTGAGGCAACCATTACTTTGGAGGATGTCCATCGTTTACTTGGCCTGAGAGTTGATGGGGATGTGGTGATTGCACCTATGAACCTTCCTGTGACTGATTTATGTTTGGAACTGCTGGGGAAGAAACCAGAGGAGAGCGCAATTAGGGGTCACAAGATCTCCTTGTCATGGTTGCAAAAGAATTTTGAAGTGCCTAAAAAGGTTTATGATAGCTTCTTCAGAGAGCCAGCTGTGGTGCGTCAACGGTACGCCCGTGCATTCCTTATGAGGCTAATATGTGGAGTGTTGATACCTACCCAGGACAGTCGCATGATGGACTGTGGATACCTAGAGTTGTTGAGAGACTTTAACGAATCAGGTCAATTAAGCTGAGGTTCTACACTGTTGGCACACACGTACCGTGGTCTGTGCAATGCTACCCAGTTCGACACTCCTTACATCGTTGGGGCGACGAAGTTAATAACACTGTGGGCGTATTCTCGAATTCCCACATTCTTTCCAGAGCGCATTAAGGGACTTTCTGATGCACAGATATATAGGGAAAGGTAAGGCGTGTTGTCAGCTAATTTTACTTATACATTTCATTTCTGTACATGCTCAATTTTCTTTATGAAATACCCCAAACCTTGGTATGTTGTGTAAATGTTTAACTATGGTATTTAAAGGCTAAAAAGTGCCTTAGAAACATAAATGAAACATTTAAACCATGGTAAAACACAATAAAACACTAAGACATGGTTTGAGCAAAAACATGCTCTAAGGTTGGAGTGAACTTGGCTAGGACCCAAAGAGCCTACCAAGACTTGGTAATGTCTAATTATGACTTTATAAGGCTAATTAAGTCCTTAGGAAACTTTGGTAGACAATGAAACCAAACAAAACACAAATAAATACCTTAAGGTCAATATGGGCTAAAATGTGCTCTAAGCTTGGGATAAATGTGTATAAGGCCTAATGGTCATACCTATGCCTTATAAATATGTTAATGAACATATTAAATCAATTACCAAAGAAAACCGAGCTTGAAAACAAGTTAAAACACAAAAAGTGCTTTAAGGAGTCTTAAGGCACGTTTTTGAAAAATTGTCTTGTAAATGAGTTTTGAATGGCTAAATGACCATCATTACTCTTTAATTAACATGTGTACTATATAGTATCACATTTGGGTGGCTATATCAATGAGAAATCAAAAATTTCACTTCTATGTGCTTTGTTTTTGGTGAATAGTGATTTTTATAACTAGTTTGTAACATATAATGTTATAAGTGAGACAATTGACTAATTAAGTCTAAAATACCCCCTTGCTACTATTTGGGGCCGGTTTTCCTTAGTGACTCACCACACCTATACAAACAAATGAGTTAACTAAATGATAAAGCAAAAGTTACTATTCACTTTAGTACAAATATCTTCTAAAAGCAAAAGCAAACCTCATTCTCTCATTTCCCTCCTCATTCACACGTATCCAACCTTCTCCAACCTCTCTTCTTCATTCTCTTCTACGGTTTGCAATAGTACCACACCAAACTCCATCTTTGATCTCTTGTATCTTCTAGCTCCATGGTCCAAATTCAATTTCAAGACCACCATTCTCTTAGTTAAGTCAAGCTCTACAATCTTGTCTTTTCAAAACTTCAAAACCTCCATTTCGGTGCCAAGAGAAATCTCCATGGGAGGAGCTTAAGCTCACCTTTTCATGCCTTGACATTCTCTTTTGCTTCAAGGTAAGGAAACTCAAAGAAAATCCATGTTTCCTTCATGTTCTTATGTTGACCGAAAATCACCATTAATGGTGTATTTACCTTGCTTTGTTCTAGCTTGTTTTCAACCTTTCAAGGACTTGGTGGAGTCCTCTCTTGATATATATTCAAGCTCTCTTTCCATTCCAAGGTAAACCAATCATTTTAATACCTTAAGATAATATATGTAACTAGGGTTTACAATGAGATGAAGCTTAAAGCTTATATACTCATTTCAATGTTGGTATATTGTTTAGTTGTTGACAAGGAATGAAATGCCTTACCGGTTTTATGAAGAAACAAGAAAGAAGTTTGAGTGGAGAAGAGGTAAATATGCTATCTCAATGTGGTTTAATGCCTTAGGAGAAATGAGCTTATAATGCTTGTTAAAAACTACCTAAAGAGCAAATGGTGAATGACTTAGTAAGGTGTTCTCAAGGAGACTAGTAAAGGAACATATGTCTTGGTGTGTGTAATTGCAGGTCAAAGGCATTACTTATGTGGGAAATTCAGTGTTTAAGATTTATGCAATTTAAGGGCCTAAGAGCCATGCATTTAAGGGCCTAAGAGCCAAGCAATTTAAGTTTATGCACTATATTGTGATGTAGTGTAGTTAAAGGCTTAGTTGTGTGTAAAGGGCATTTCTTGTAAAGATGAATGTCTTGAATGGTTAAAGGATGAAAAACAATATGTTTGTGTGTAAGGAATGTGTATTAAGTGATTAAGTGTTCTTGGTTGTCTAAAGGTGAAAACCTAAGTGTTTGGGTGTGAGAGTTTACAAGAGAAGCTATGGCAAAATTAGTTGATAAACAAGGAGTTTATGTGATGAAATGAGATTTTAAGACCTAGAAGGTACTAGGAACTTGTTAAGTGTTAAGATGGTGGAAGAAGGTGAATCATGGTGTTCTTAGGTGTTAAGGTGCCATGGGCATTGTCTTAGAGGATTTAGAACTCAAATGGGTGTTTTGAACACACCAAGGAATTGTTATGTGAAGTGTTAAGTCTTGTTCAAGATTTGGTAAACAAAGGAAAAGAAATGCCTAGTGAAGGTCTAAGTGAAAACTTGTGGAAATTAGAAGCAATTGTGCAAAGGAGGTGTGTATGAGAATAATGCTTTTGGAGTGTGGTAATGTTTGTGATACAACACTTTGGTTAGTTGAGGTAGTAGGCATGATATACCACTTAGAAATCTAAGAAAATGTTATAAGTGCTAGGAATTGTTGTAAGGAATTGAGTAACCAGTTAGTGATGATTTAGGAAAGTTTAGTGCTTGTTTTAAGGTGTTTAAACATGTAGGAAACATGTGGAAAGTTTATGGAATGATTAGGTAAGGTTTAAGGTTGGTTTAGGGGTTGAAAAATGATGTTTTGACAAGTTAATAACATGGTCCGGGACCTAGCCCTTGTATAGGTACCCGGACCACCCCTTAAAAAGAGCCGAGAGTGAAGTTTAGAAGTGGTCCGGGTCCTTAGTCCAGGACCAAGACCCGGACCAAGGGTAAAATAAGGCCGAGAGTACATTCTACAAGTGGTCCGGGACCTTGGTCCGGACCAAGTCCCGGACCAGGTCAAAAGTGTTGCAAAATCTGTTTTAAAGGCTTCTAATCATGGGGGATTGAATGGTAATGGTTTTAGATGATGTTTAGGCCTTGTTTGGTGACATGTAAAGGTCTTAAAGTGTGTAAACAAATGTTAGGTTTGATGTGAGAATTGTGAACTTAAGATCACAAGTGTAAAATTAAATATAACGGGGTGACGGGGTAACTATGGGCGCATTAGACTTTAAACAATCATGTTACATCGATGTTAATAAAAGTACATGTAATGTTATCAGTTGTTCGAGAATTGCTCGAGGAACATAAGTGGATGTGGTAAAGTGGACTCCGGTGACAGGTATGGTTTTCTTGCAACCTGTGTCCTACCGGATTACACCGGCTTGTATGCCAATATGTTTTCTTGAGTGTTTGCCACCTTGTAAGATAAAACATGTAATGAGTTTATATATTCATTTAGTGGCGAATTTGGCTTCCGATACCATTAACCTCAAATATGTGTTAAACCTTAGCTAACCAAATCTAGGAACACATGAGTGATCGGTATTCGGGGTTAACGACCCAAACCTTGGGAACGTGCTAACCACGGCTATGTGTGAGTTAGTTGGATATTGTTGTTGTATGCAAGTGTGTGAACCTCCCTTGTGTGCTTAACTCGGTTATGATACCGTATGGTGTGTGGATGTGGTAGGCTCCATAATGGATCTCTAACTACTTATTATTAAGTATGTGTACTAATGGGGGGAGGAGTCCGGTTGTTCCGGCCACGCGTGTGATGGACGGGAGTCGTTATCCTATCCGGTTCGGCTCTCTTGGTGTATGTATAGGTGGTATTCCAATTTGGTTTCTACCTTCCCTTAGCTTATCCAAAGCTAGTTACTGACTCACGTCGGGCCACAGGGGCATACGTATGTTATTTCGGTGTGCTTGGGATTACTATATCCGACACCCTTGGGTATAAGTTAACCGTTCTATATAACCGGACGGTAACGAGGTTGGTAACGAGCTTAACATGGGATTGGCAAAACCCCTAGGCTCACATGGTATACTAACTATGGTGGAAGGTTCCTTGTGAGAACCGATTTTATGGTGTTATGTAATGTTATGATGCTATGCAAATTCCCTTGCTATGCTATGATATATATATATATTGGATGTTTTAAATGAATGCAATGTTGTCATGTGTACGTCGAACAAGAAAGGTTTGTTATGTTTTGTTATGTGGGGGATGAGTTATGTTGTAGGATATGGAATGTGTGGATCATGGAAATGAATCCCAGTTGGTGACAAGAGGCGTTTAAGGATAACCCGATTAATGGGTACATGTCGTTCGTTAAGGAAGTAGCTCCGGTTGGAGGAGAGACATTCTAGGGTTTAAGGAATCATTGGATGGTTGGTTAAGTGTGGTTGTGTTGGTTATAGGTTGAGCCCATTGAGGCGAAATGTTATGTGTTGTATGTCTATGGCTTGTGTGCATGATTTAATTATAATCAACTGCATGCTAAGACGACAATTAGTTGTGCGTGGCCCGGTAGCATGTGGGCTGCGGGATTACCATACCAGCAAAGGTGCTGAGCCCCTTGGGGGCCACCCTTTCTCTCCTTTTCTATTTCAGGTACAAGGAGCTGGAAGCCGTTCGAGAGTAGGACGGGGCAGATGTTTATACATGGGTAGCCATTTAAATGGCGTGAGTATGATAGGCGTAGTAAGACCGAAATTGTTATCGGCAGTAGTTTGTAAATACTCGGTACAGTGGGAATGTATGCATATAATAAATGTTGAAAATGGAATGAGGATTGTATTGTGTAGTTGCTCGGGAATCTAGTCCATCAGACCGATACAAATGTAGATGTATTAGCCTTGTTAGCCACGTGGGTGGTTAACGGCGTGTAACACCATTGGAATAAGTAATGCGATGAGTTAAGTTTCCGCTGCAATGTGTTGTTAAATGTATGGATGTAGTTGGGGTGTTACAAAAAGTGGTATCAGAGCGAAGTATCGCTCTGATGACTGAATTACCGAGCTTAGGAAGTACCGAGTTAGGATTTAAGTACTATGGGTTAAGGGTTGAGGGATAGCGTGAGAGATACGCTAGATAGGAACTACCAGTGACTACTGGAAACCTACAATATCCATTCCACCCTCCACAATCCCTGTTTTATAACTTGGGAAAGAATGCCAGAGAGATGGAAGTCCTCTCTTACTCGGGAATACCCGATCTGGCTGTTAGTAAGTACCTTTAAGGGTACGGAGAATCTGTCATACGGTAGATCCCGAAAACAGGGAATCCCGGAGACGGTCTCCATCTGGACAATGTTAACCGCATTAATAGTGAAGAATGAAGAATCTTGTGTATAGAAGAATAGAATTTCCAGCAACCTGGGTCGACATGCCAAGCAGTCGAGAATAACCAGCTTGCAACGCACCGACCGTGCAACAGGCAAGAAGTGGATTAGTGAAACCCGAGACGAGTGTCTACGGGACCGCAGTTGATAAATAATACACCAACGGTGTACCAACTGGCAAGGGAACTACAACGTAGTGCCCAAATACGTGGAACGGGCTACAAGAGGATACAATACTAAGAAAATAGGGACTCCTAGAATGGGAAACACCCTAGTTAATGATTATCATGAGAAGACAGTGAGAAATCACCTAGAAGAGCATTTATCAAGACAGTAAGATCAGCGAGGGCCAACAAGGCCACTGATGACAAAATGGGTAAAAACAATACCACAAACGGTATGTGTTAAACCGATAGCCAGCTAGCATGGCGCACTTGCCATAGCAAGTGCTACTATAACAGGGCTGTTCGGGAAATTTATAACCACTACAAAGTACTTGGAAAAGTACCATGAAGTTAAATGTGATCATCATAACAGTGGAAGGGCCTGTTAGCCTAACCTCTGTAATTGGAAGTACACCAGTCAGCAAGAAGCTAGACTTGGCTAAGGTAAGAAGATGTTGTGAAACCATGAAAAAAATTTTCTTCAAACCCAGATTTACCTAAACTCTTTCTTTCAAAACCAGATTTTCTTTCAAACCAACACTTCTTTCCAACCTTCTTTTAAACCAAACCAGTGAGACCAGGGGCAATTGACAAGGATACAACAGTGGATAAACCTTCCCTCGATTAAGTTCGGGAAGCAAGGAATGAATATTGCCACGGGACAATATAAGGGAGTTGACAACGGAATACTTCGCCTAGGCGTGTGACGGACACTACAAGTGTACCAACTGTGTTGTGGGACGACCGCACTCCGATAGGAGCATGTGGGCCTGACAGACCTACTTATAGGTTAGTTGGGTAAGTAGTAATGTATCAGTATGATACCCCATATATGTATACGAGTAGAGTCCGAACCACGGGAAGTAGTCGACTCCGTCTACGGTCAGCAGTATAAACCAAACAGGAGCTAGAAAAATATAAGGAATGCTTGAAGTCAAGGAACTCAGTTAAGTTAACGAGACTAAAGGAATTAGTGAATTCCTTTCAAGGAAATGTTTAAGAGTCAGGAGGTGCGAAGTGCACTAACTGTAATATAAAGACATCTTATACATCTTAAAGATCCCCAAGGATAAACATGATAGCTGGAAAGCAGGGCAAGGCAGATGCCTAAGGTGGACACAGTAAAGTGCAATGGACGGGATGAAATTCCCAGAATGAGTACATACACTATCAGGAAATGTTGATCTTCACAGAAGAAGATAATAACCGGTTAAGAACGCAAACGGCGTGGCTAACTGAATATACCAGTAGCAACACCCAGGAGCAATCCTTAAAGGGGTGTTCGCATCAATAATTGTTGCACAAAATGACATGACAGAAACACAAGGGTTGAAATTAACACCCAGTTTAGACATAAGTTGTCAGGAGACGGACTGACAAACCTAAGGGGCATCCCATGAAAGGAAATGTGATGCAACAGCCTTGTCATGGATGCCAATACAACCTCTAACCAGGTAACATGGTATAGAGAAGTACATGTGTGTGGACAGCCTACAATGAGCGGAGCTCAAGGCAGCAAGGCTTATAAGCCACAAACAAGATATGTTATGTAGATTTGAGTTAATTGTAGAAGTTTATGTGATACAAGGAAATAGAGCGGAAAACGAACCACTGCATTAAGAGTGGGGATACCTCTCGATATTGTGAGACCGCAGGAGCGGTAGTTATGTGAATCAAGTTCAAGAAATATGTGGAGGATCGACCACGTTGTTAATACCCCAGGATGATTTGAATAAGAATAATACGAAAGGAAATGTTTGTACCAGTTGTGTAGATAGGAAGTGTGATAAGTTGATAGCAATCACCATAGGTGTGTGAAGCTAAATGTGTAGCGAACAACGCTCAAAGGAAAAATGGTAGTATATTCAAAATCAGCCAAATAAGTGGCCAGATAAACCCAGCGTAATAGCGGAAACTAATATAATAGCGGATACAGTATAAGTTGATGCTATATAATGGAAGAGGATACGGTGTGCAATAAGCGACCGTTGTATAAGTGTTCCTAAGTGATGGTATGACAAATAAGCAGAGTTGTGAGTTAACCCCAGTGGAGATACAACAGTAAGTGATAGCAAATGAACCGAGCAGTAAGCCGGTGGCAAGTGTTAGATGATAAGGATTTCAGTGAAAATTCCTATCGCAATCGCATGAGAGAGTTGCTGTCAAGGGTTTACACCTCTGCACTCTGTATGACTGAGTGTTTTGGTATTGCACTTGCGCAGTAATGATCGAGTGGGATAGCTAGGAATCAGAAGCATGGTAATTGTGGAGGAATAATGTTGTAATGGCCGATGCATAGGAAATGCAAGGTCATACCAATGGAAGAGTACTTGTACGAAACCAAAGGTAGAGGTATGGTTAGGAATAAGTGATAACAGTGGCACTAAATGCCAAATATCGGTATGGAATATACCCCAAATGTTGTAATTAGCTGAGAGAGCACTACACACTAGGTAGTAACTCAATCTCAACCGACAGTAAGTCGGTAGAAGCAAGTCAATCATTGTGAATTACATAGTAGTTTACGCTGTAACCTATTGGAGAAGTGGATGGAAAGTTTTGGAGCTCACCGAATTCGCTCAGGGTAAGAGATACCATGCGCCGGTTGAGAAACCATTGTTACCTAGATAAGGGTAATACATTGGAGATGTACAATACATTAACAGTAACGAATGGGGCAAACCAGCTCTATAATTATCAGGGTTGCGCAACAGAGGCCAGTGAGCCCATGCGTCAGGTACCGGGTATACGTTGTGAATATAAATGGATGGCTAGTTATCAATGCCTAAAAGCCTCACAGGCCAGGACCGAAACCGGTTATGAGTTAGAACTCCAATGCAAATTCTTGGTTTAGGGACTAAACCGCCAATATGGTTAAGATCCTCTAATCAGAATCCATTGCGTAATAGACCGCGTGGAAGTCAAAACACTTCACGACGGCAGAACATTTTAAGCCAAGGTTTAGTGATTGATTACGTGGGCGTAATCCCTTTTAAGGGGGGTAGAGCGCAAAACCACTTAGTGTGTTTTACCGTACAAGTGTACGTGAACGGGGTTGTGCATAGCACAAAATGATTTGTTATGATGGTTGGCGCGTGTGTTATATAAACATACGCATTTATTTGTGGTTAAATTGTGGTAATTGCGCACAGATGATGCGAATACCATTGTGGGAAGTGTGTTATTTTGTTAACAGTGGTGTGTGAGAGTACAAATGGAAGGGAGTAAAGAAACTCCCGGGGAACTAAAACCCCGATGGTGCATAAATGTAAACCATATTTTGGATAAAAAAAAAATATATATGTATATATATACAATGTTGTGATTTATGAAGGGTTATAAGACCGACATAGAACCTAGTGAGAATTAAATTTCCTAAGTAACTTGAATTAAGTTGGATTTGGGTGAAGATTGATAGACGGAGTTCTATCCCTTGGAGATGTAATGATTATGACTAGAAGGATTTAAAGATGGAAAATGGATATGCTTGAATTAATTGTTGGTTGAAAAAGAAGTGGGAGGTGAAACTTGATTATCATGAGATCAAGGGAAACCGAACACAAATTGGGGTGGGAAGATAGTTCAACACTGATGCTGATCACATCAGGGTTGGATGACTCTTGAAGCTCCCTGTAAGTGGTCACAAATAACCATGTTAAGAAAGATACAAGGAGCATAAACTGGACTTGGAGTTGTGTGGTGTTTTCAAAAGGATTTTCAATTGGTGTTTTCAAACAATCGATTAATATTTTGAATAAAAGATCTTCTTATACTTAACCTAGTAAAGAATATTTTTGTAGTACTTGCTCACGAGCTGAGGACGTATGAGCCTTTGTCTTCGGACCGGTGACATGAGAAGTACTATGTTAAAAATTAAGTGAATGTTTTGATCTCCCAAAGGAACGGGGACCAGAAGGTGTCCATCGCGACCGGGTTCTGCGGGATCACAGTGTATATGTACTCAACATGGGACTTGAGCCCATGGAGAGATGGAAAAGGTATTTCTGTTTGATATACATGCTATGACATGTTGTTTGGTATGTGTGATAAAGGTTATGTTGACTTTGATCTCCTAAAGTGTATGCTATCAAGACCTATGAGTCTAAATGTGTTGTGTTACCCGGGCCTACGAGTCCAAATGTGGTTATGTCACCCAGACCTAAGAGTCTGAGGGATATTATGTTAGTGCAAGTGTGGTGAAGGTGCCCGGACCATTAAGTCCGAGGTTACCAGGTGAGTATGATATTTTATGTGTAAGGTGGATATGTTGCCCGGACCATTAAGTCCGAGGTTGGATGTAAAGGGTGGTTGGTAATGGAAGTTTTATGACTATAAGTAATTCCCGTATTCTATCCAATGATGCGAGGAAATGTGAA
>CM041782.1:197054735-197264482 GCA_023374045.1 Limonium bicolor
ACTCCATTGATGGAGGAAAATCAAGTTTGAAGAGCTCTTTTGGTTCTCCAATTCATCCAAGGTAATGAAAGTGAAAAAAAATCAACTTTCCATCCTTTATCTTAGATGGCCGAAAATTACCACTCATGAGGGCCTTGTTTTATGCCTTGTTTTAGCCTGATTTTATTCTCCAAAGACTTGAGGAGGTCTTACCTTGCTTCATTATGGAAGTCATTCCAAATTCAAAGGTAAACATGCACTTTCATGCCTTAAAACACATATTTTAACCTAAGAATGGATTCCATGAGTTTAGGAATATTGCTTAGTACTCATTGTATTATTTGGATGTGGGTTAGAACATTGGCAAGAGGATGGAAGTCCTAGCTGAATTGCAATCAAGAAAACCTAAGGAGGGAAGTAAGAGAAGCTTGAGAAAATAAGGTAAATTGCTTACCTAATGGTGGTTTAAGGTTTAAGGGGTAAGTTTTAGATGAGTACCAATGTAGCCTAGTGCTTACATTAGGTAATGGGTTATATAACCTAATTTAAACAAGCTTGTGAACTTGTGACTAAGGAGCCAATGGGAATGAGTTAGTAAGATAAGTATAAGGTGAATTAAGAACACCTATATTGCTATGGGAGCATTGTTGTGTGTATTTGCAGGTTGAAAGCTTTTATGTGTGGGAAATTCAGTGTTTAAGTTTAAGTCATTTAAGGGCCTAAGAGCCATGTCATTTAAGAGCCTTGGTGCTATACAATTTAAGATTATTGCACTATATTGAGTTTGTTGTGAATAAGTTGATTTGGGTGAGAAAATATGAGGAGGAAGGATATAATGTGTGTGAGGTGGTTGAATGAGAAAAATAATGCTTTTGGGTACGATAACATACTAGAGGAGCTATGGCGAAATTTGAGTAGAAAACAGAGTGTTTAAGTGGTGGTTGTGAGTTGATATGACCTAGGATTTACTAGGAGTCATTAAAGGAAATTTGAGTGAAAATGAGTTGACTAAGGAGTTCTTGAGGATTTGAATGATCTGGAGTTGTCTAGGAAGGATTAGAAAATTGGTGGGTGTATTGAACACACCAAAGTCATGGTATGAGGAATGGTAAGACTTGTGCAAAATTTGGAGGAAAAGGTGTATAATGCTCTAAGATGATTTAGGTATGAACTGGGGAATATAACAATGAGAGTTTTGGGAGGCTTGTGTAAGCGGTGATGATGCTAGTAGCGGACTAATAAGGTTTTAGTTTAGATGGTAATGAGCGGACTTGGGTGATGGAAGTGAAAATTGAAGGAGAAGGTTGTAAATCGTCAAGGAAAATGACTAGGAATGTATAGGAGTGCATGATCATGAGAATGGTGAGTAAGTTGCATAAAGGAGGTGGAAATGCCTAAGGAGGGGGTAGCATGGTCATGGTAAATGAAGAACAATGTTAAGGTGTTAAGAGGATGAGAAAGAAATGTATAGGTATGCTTAAGAGTTTAAGAGTGATGAGTAACCAAAGGAAAGGAGAGGAGTTGGTGCATGGAGATGCAAGATAACCTTGGAAGGTTTAGCAAAGGAAAGATGGATGAATAATGATGTTTGAGGAGTGGTTACATTAATGGAAAGGAAATATTGTGTTAGTTGAAGTCTTGGGTGAAGTACTTGTTGGAAATATAAGGAAATAAGTAACAAGTGCTAGGAATTCTTGTAAGAATTGAGAAAATGGTTAAGGAGGTTTTTAGAGGATGTTCTAAGGTGAGTTTAAGTGCCTATATGGTATTAATACATAATGGGACACTTGTGGAAGAGTTGAGCATTTTGGCAAGAAATGAGATAAGTGTTTAAGGGTATATAAGATGAGTTTTCTGGCATGTCCGAACTTCCGTCCGAATTTGGAAGCTCGGACATGCCCTGTTGCGTTAAATTTTCTGAGTTCGACCAGTGTCCGAACTTCTGTCCGACCTTAGAAGTTCGGACACTTGAAATTTTTCCTTTGATTTTTCCTCGACCTATGTCCGAACTTTGGAAGCTCGGACACATGTCCGAACATACGTCTGGTTGCACCCTTTTGAGTCTCGGCATGCGTCCGAACTTCGGAAGCTCGGACACAAGTTCGGACATGGTGCTGTTTTGACCAAAAACTTTGTTTAAGGTTAGGAAATGATATCTAATGGTGGGGATTGATGGATATTGATGTTATAAAGTTATTAAGGGCATACTTGGAGGGTGGAATGACAATTAAGTGGGTGAATAAGTATAAGGTATGAGGAGAAGTGATTCACTTAAGATTAAGTTTATAAGAACTTAAGTGGTGTTAGATGGGGATCATTAGTGACCAAGTGAGTTAAGTAAGTTAGCTTTATTGGAAAAGTAATTAACAACCTAAAATTGAATGTATGTTTTAGGGTTTGAGAATTTGGACTCCAGAGGAGAGTAAGCAACCGAACGACCAACGGTGAACGGTACAGTTCTACTTGTGACCTGCTTGCTAACGAGGTGTCCCTCGGCTTGTGTGCTATTTGTTTATGTGTGCCGACTAAACAAGATAAAGCATGCAACCGGAACATTATGTTTATTGCATTGTTGTGTGATATTTGGAAACTAACACAACTTACCGTGAGAACTTACTAACCAACGTTTAGTAAGGAATTGAGTGAGACTAAGGAACGCTCCCTAATATTAGTTTGTTAATAACCGAAAGAGGTTTAACCAACAAACATTGTCTTGGGACTTCTACTAACTGGAATTTAAGGGGGGAGTGAGGAACCCGGGACTGACTCCGGTCATGCATGCTAAGGAAAAAAGGTGGTCGGTATCTGTAGCAGATCCGACTTCCGCTTAAGGACTTGTCTTCGGACTTGTTGCCTAGGGTCGGTTGCCGGCTCAACTACATTGGACATACAGTCCAAGGTAGGAGGCATTAAGATGGTGCGGTAGGATCACCTAAATCCTAAATTATAAGATAAGTTGTTTATTCAACCAGTGGAGTTAATAGCTTATTGGCTAGGGTCGCTTTTGACCCGAAAAAAATAAACATTGAGATAGATACAATCATTTCTATTTAAAGAGTGGTTTGTATTCTAAGATTAAGATAAGGTTTGAGATAAGTTGCAACCATTCCTTTTTAAAGGATGGTTTGTATTATAAGACTAAGATAAGCTACATCCATTCCTTTTTAAAGGATGGTTGTTTCTAAGACTAAGATTGAGGTAAGATAAGGATGGACTAAGATTAAGAGGAAACATAACTTAACGAGTTAAATAATTAACTCTCTAATTAAGGGAACGCATTTAAGTCGTTCATTATGTTTGAACTTTGATTGTTCATATTTGGATTGTTGTTTACTGCACTTTCTATTATGTTGTGCATCTAATCAACCTCCATGCTATCGACAATTAGTCGTCGTAGCCACGTTAGCTTGGGGGCCATGAGAGGATCGTACCAGCATTCGTGCTGACCCCCTTTGGGGGCTGTTTTTACTACACAGGTGAACGTCAGGAGGCGGCCGTCGCGAGAGTAAGAAGGGGTACAAGCGTTACGGGTTAAGTGTGGCCTACGAGTTGTGCATGTACACTCATATGGCAATTTGAGTTAGTAAGATGTATAGGATGTGAGGGGATTGTAAGAAGGATTTGTATTTGGTTAAGATTTGTATGTACTAATGTTGGGTATATTCTGTCATTCAGACCGTGGCAAGGTCCTAGAGTGTATTGAATTCCGCTGTGAGAGGTTGTGTTAGGACTTTCCCGGTATTTACCGGATATCCATAGTACCTAGACCCGCCCTCCAGATCCCTAACCTGAATATGTGAACAAACGCCAGAGAGAAAGCCTTCTCTTACTCCTTCTCGGGAAAACCCGATCTGGCAGTTAGTTAACAGTTACCAATATGAGAAACATCTTGTTGCACAACAGTTACGGAGAACTTGGAGGTTTTTAAATGGAGCGCAACAGAGAAACAAGCGCTACCTATGGAATTATATCAATAAGGGAACGGTAATTACCGGCAACATGGGTCGACATGCTACGCAGTCGAAATAACCCGCCATACCAATGATAAGAAAAACACTAAAGGTGCAATGGGTAAGAAAAGATAAGTGACGTGAGTACCGGACAGTGGTCCGAATAAGCATAGCAGTGGGATAATATAAAGCTTAAGGGATAAGATTACTGGAAGTCCAGTTATGAACGGGAACTCCAAACCCTATACAATGAAGAAGGTTGCAAACCTGGCCGACATAACGCAGACGACGGTAGAAACTCATACAACTGTACACCAGAATAGGACTACGATGTAGTGCCTAAAGGAGGATCATTACATAGTAACCACGACAAAATGTGTGGGAACGGGAGCGAGGATTAAGACATAAGAAAATAATAAGGGGTTCCCTCAGAAAGAGGAACGCTCGGATAAGTGACAGTACGGTCAAAACAACAAGAAACTGCCGGATGGCTAGTTATCCAAAACTGAAGAACATCGAAGGATTCCCGAGGACTATCAAAGATATAAAAGATCAGGTGGAAGTACCACTACCGACGCACATAGTACCGGTAACCCATCTTGCATGGCGCACTTGCCATAGCAAGTGCTACCACGGTTAAATAGTACGGAAAGCCATAATGGCGAGGTAATAGAACGCTACAGTTGTAGTACATTTTAATACCGGACGGTAAATCCATAAGAACGGGAAAACGAGACCTTGGAAAGGCCCGACGACCTGATCATAATAAGATGAGCCGACACACTAGTCAGCAGGGAGCTGGGCTTGGACGAAATACTAAGCGATATAAATCTTGATGACAGTACAACCACACTACAACATCAGCCGACAGTACGGTAAGAACATCAATCCAGAACCTCAGGGAGAGGAACCTGAGAGATCGCTCAATAATCCGAGCAAATCACTATATAAGCAATAATATACAAGGGATTATAAGATACGATTGAGACTGTTGACGCAACGACTTCCAACGAAAACGGGATAAGACTCCTAGAGTGACCCTTAAGAATACCAATAACAAACATTCTACAATGAAGATGTTGGTGAACCCCGGAAACAGGGACAGAAGGAATAAACTTAAGCAGTAATCTACTAAGGATTAAAGATATACAATCCCGACAGAGGGAAGCTCAGAGGGCTACCCCTAGAGTGGGCATAGTCGAGCCGAACAACTGATGAATGACAGCTAATACGTTTTGCCTAACTCATTAACACCCAAGTGTGAACAATCATCAACGGGTGGCGTAGTCAACGGAAGTTGAACGAAGCATTGAGGTGAGAGTATAAGATGACGGGACGATGTCCGACTTGGACACCGTAAGGAAAACGCCTAATACGAACTTAGCCTTATTTGCTAAAAGACATAAGTCTAGTAAAATGACAGTATTGTCAAAGACATTAAGTAACTCAGATCACCTGAATAAACTTCCATAGCAGGAAGCAGGATGCAGCAACTTACCATGAAATCCGATACTACATTTAAAATGTAACCTAACGGTGGATAGCGTCTAAGAACCAGAATCTTATGAGGATAACCCACAGATGAGTAAGAGTACAGGGAGTGAACCAAGCACCGGCTCTCACCCAATGACATTAAGCACTAAGAGCCTACGAGCCAAGGATGTTAACCACATCAGAGCCCGAGGCGTAGTAAGTTGTAAAAGAGCTTATTCAAGCCATGAAGGAACTACAATGTGTAGATGTGAACGGTTACAAACCTATAATTTAGATTGTGTAAGAATTGCCAGGAAAGGGCACCAATGAGAATAAGGGGATAATGCTAAGGACAGGGGCGGAGAACGAACCATTCCTTTTAGGGTGGGGACACCTCTCCTTGTTGTGAGGCCATGAGTGGGAATGAACCCCTCAAAAAGGGCTTTCACTTATTAGAGATGCAATACGCTTTTGTTAGAGAATGGAAAATGTAAACCTTGAGATTACCTTAGAACATACCAGATACACTTGAGTAATAAGGAAGGCTGCAGAGATAGACCTCATATCCAACACCTAGGATGTAAGAATCAGTTATCGTCAGAGATAAACATGGTGAGTGCACAGAATGGCACGGCAAGTGACCAACGCTCAGAAGAGCTTGTGATTAAACGGATGACTTCTTCAGTAACCGGTTAAATTACATGGTAAATAACATCATAAAGGATGAAAGAATGTGAGAAAAATTAGCCTACTTATGAACCTGAGATTGAAGTAGAACACCTTCATATTAAGAGATGACCATTTTACAACACGGTACGACAACCGTCATACACCGAAATTAGAGAACCCCCAGTGTGTTTACACCAAAGGGATCGAATATTAAATAAGATGTTAGAATAAGTAGATGCACCATCAATGGGCAACATGGTAAGGCCAACTACCACGGTAGTAGAAGTCATAAGGATAGTACCCTTGTGAGTGGATTAAGTCATGGTGTGCGGTAAAGCGACCGTTATGTATGAGCCGTCAATATTGACACTGAGGCAATTAGATTTATGAGTTAAGACCAGTATAAATAAGGAAATAAGATGGTAGTCGATCTGTGCATTGATGCCAGCAGTCTGGACCTGGTTAGGTAAGATTTCACAGGAAGCACACTACCATTCCTTAAGGAACTAGAAGTGCATTCCTAGTAGAACAAATATGAGAAAGAAGAAAAGAGGCTCTATGGAAAGAGACCTCAGTCACTAAGAGATTGAATCAGTACGGGATACAGAAAGAACTAGAGCATACAATACCCAAGAACATAGTAAATGGATTTTCCTTGATTAAGTTCAAGAAGAACAATAAGTGTTATTATGGAAAGATGGAAGAGGAGATCGACAACAGAATACTTCATAATTAGCAATAGCTAAACGTGTGACGGACACTATGAGTTTACTAAAACGAGACGTGGGACGACTGCACCCCACAGGGGCTTGCAGGCCTGACACGCTCATTTATGAGTTAGTCGGGTAAGTAGTAATGTACCAGTAAGGTACCCCATGCATGTAGACGAGTGGTGTAAGGAACACGGGAAGTAGTCGACTCCGTACTACGGACAACGACACAAGATCAAACAAGCGCAGCTACTACCACAAACAGTCGAAGAGAAGAATTCAGTTGAACAAACAACACAAAGGAATCAGAGAACAAATAATTAAGGACTATGAAGTGCAAAGAGCACGGATTGTTAAGTACAGACATGGGACATGTCTTAAGATGTTACAGATTAAACTGTAAAGCACAATAAGCACTAAACAGTAGTTTCAGATTAAGGATCACCCTCAGACCAAAGGTCAGATGGAAAGAACGATTTAGACACTTGAGAAAACACTAAGAATACCAACATTAGATCTCCAGGAAGACTGGATAGATGAGCAACAACTCATTAAGGTCGTGTATATATAAAGATAACACGTGTCCATTAAGAGATCTTTAGTACTAAATCATAAGCATGCAGGATGAGGATATACAATACTATGAAGGATAAGAAAGGCAGTTAAGCCTAAGACTATCAGAGTCGCACAGCGGAAGCTAGCGGACCGGTAACTTAAGAGGTTTCACATACCTGATGAACGCGGAAAGGGAATGATATACCACACATCTTCCAATGGAACAAATATAAGATTTAGAAACTGAATGCTTTAGTATCTTTGAGATTAGACCAAACTAAGTTAAGAATATGGTATAATTACCGTTAAGAATCCTCGATACAGAGACTAAGTCATTAGCATAGTTATGACCCTCTGATCGAATTATAAGGGAGATAAATGAAATGGAAGCTAGAATGCTTGGTGAGAATTAGACATCTTGAACCTATGTTCAAGAATGATATAGTGTTGATTACGTGGGCGTAATCCATTTTAAGGGGGGTAGAGCGAAAACCGCTTAGCGTATGTTTGTGTACTGAGTACATGAACTATGGTGTGCATAGCACAAAAGAATTTGAGAATATGTTTTACATAAACATTTTGATAAATTATGGTTATTGCGCACAGAAGATGTGAATACCATACATATAAGTACCTATCTTGTTAACTCCGGTGTGAGTACAAGTTAAGAGAATTAAGGAAGAGGATTAAGGAGACTTAAGGAATATGGAATATATGAGATATGGGTCGGTATGAAACTACATGTGAGATAAGAATAAGATAACACTATGAGATATTATTTGATATGAGTATGAGGAAGGAAATTGTAATCCTATGAGGTATAAGATGGTGAGAGTTGGTATGAGACTGTTATAGAACTTAGTAGGAATTTAAGCCCTGAGGCGAGTATTAAGAGATGAATTGGGAATGTTTGATGGATTGAGTCCACACCTTTGAGGTGTATTGATTATGATTAGAAGAACTAAAAAGATAGAAAATTAGACATGAGTGAATTATTTGATGTTTGAAAATGACGTGGGAGGTGGAACTTGATTTTCTAGGGATCAAGGGAAACCGAACACAAATTGGGGTGGAAGGATAGTTCAACACTGATGCTGATCACATCAGGGTTGGATGATTCCTGAAACTCCCTACCAGTGGTCACAATTAAATCACGCTATGGATAGAGACTTTAGGATAAAACGGAATTGGAGTTGATTGTATTTTCAAATAGAGGGAACTATCCCTCACTTGACCTCGTAAAAAGGATTTCCTTTTACTAAGTCTCGCCCATGAAGTCGAGGACGCATGAGCCTTTGTCTTCGGACCGGTGACATGGGGGGAATAGAGTTGTTTTGTATTCTGGCCCATGGTGACGAGGACGAACGAGCCATTGTCTATGGACCGGTGACATGGGAGAATACGATGAAAATTATGTGATTGTTTTAATCATCAAAAGGAACAAAGGGAATTTTGAATGATATACATGCTTAAGCATGTTGTGTGATATATGAGTATAAGCATACAATGAATCTAATGAGTCAATAATTAAGTACACACAAGTGTGATCTATATGATCTATGGAATGAGGTAAGACATGTATTCTAATAAGATAAGATGCATGGGAACTTTGGGGACAAAGTTCTCTTAAGGGGGGTAGATTGAAATACCCCAAACCTAAGTATGCTAAGTAAACATCAAATATGATGTATTAAGGCCAAGATATGCCTTAGAAAGATTGGTAGACAATTTAAACCAAGGAAAACACAAGAAAATGCCTTAAGGGCAATTTGGGCAAAAACGTGCTCTAAGCTTGGAGTGACTTTGATTAGCACCAAATACCATTATAAGACTTTATTAATATGCTAATGGACATTTTAAATCAATTACAAAAGAAAACCAAGCTCAAAAACAAGCTTAAACACAAAATGTGCTTTAAGACTCCTTAAAGCACCTTTTTGAGAAATTGTCGTAGAAATGGGTTTTGAGTGGCTAAATTCCTATGATTACATCTTAATCAACATGTATGCTAATTAGTATCACATTTGGAAGTCTAAATCAATGGGAAACCAAAAATTTCACAAATTTGTGCACTAATTATGAATAGTGCCCAAATAGTAACAATTTAAGTAATAAACTCTCTTGTTTGGTCAATGGTTAAATGACCATCTTCAATTGACCAAAGGTGCCGGTTTTGTAAGGGGGGATGAGTCACCATATACTTCATCAAATAATAAAGGAAAAGAAGAGGAAATGAGAGGAAGTTACTATTTGCTTTTAAAAGTAAAATATCTTACCTTTAGCTTACCTTCTCTCCTCCTCTTCATTCATTCTCTTCTTCCACGGTTTTTTCTTCTCCTCTCCTGCTCAAAACCGAGAGGGCTGCCTCCATGGATGCTCCATCTTCAAATGCTCACCAAACCTTCATTTTAGCTCCAAATCTAAAAATAAGCATAGATTATTCTTAGCTAGACCAAGACCTACCTTTCTACCTTTTCAAATCTTTCAAAGATCAAGTTTGGTGCCATGAGAAAACTCCATGATGATGGAGGAAATCAAGTTTGAAGAGCTCTTTTGGTTCTCCTATATCATCCAAGGTAATGAAAGTGAAAAAAAATCAACTTTCCATCCTTTATCTTAGATGGCCGAAAATTACCACTCATGGGGGCCTTGTTTTATGCCTTGTTTTAGCCTGATTTTATTCTCCAAAGACTTGAGGAGGTCTTTCCTTGCTTCATTATGGAAGTCATTCCAAATTCAAAGGTAAACATGCACTTTCATGCCTTAAAACACATATTTTAACCTAAGAATGGATTCCATGAGTTTAGGAATATTGCTTAGTACTCATTGTATTATTTGGATGTGGGTTAGAACATTGGCAAGAGGGTGGAAGTCCTAGCTGAATTGCAATCAAGAAAACCTAAGGAGGCAAGTAAGAGAAGCTTGAGAAAATAAGGTAAATTGCTTACCTAATGGTGGTTTAAGGTTTAAGGGGTGAGTTTTAGATGAGTACCAATGTAGCCTAGGGCTTACATTAGGTAATGGGTTATATAACCTAATTTAAACAAGCTTGTGAACTTGTGACTAAGGAGCCAATGGGAATGAGTTAGTAAGATAAGTATAAGGTGAATTAAGAGAACACCTATATTGCTATGGGAGCATTGTTGTGTGTATTTGCAAGTTGAAAGCTTTTATGTGTGGGAAATTCAGTGTTTAAGTTAAGTCATTTAAGGGCCTAAGAGCCATGTCATTTAAGAGCCTTGGTGCTATACAATTTAAGATTATTGCACTATATTGAGTTTGTTGTGAATAAGTTGATTTGGGTGAGAAAATATGATGAGGAAGGATATAATGTGTGTGAGGTGGTTGAATGAGAAAAACAATGCTTTTGGGTACGATAACATACTAGAGGAGCTATGGTGAAATTTGAGTAGAAAACAGAGTGTTTAAGTGGTGGTTGTGAGTTGATATGACCTAGGATTTACTAGGAGTCATTAAGGAAATTTGAGTGGAAATGAGTGGACTAAGGAGTTCTTGAGGATTTGAATGATCTGGAGTTGTCTAAGAAGGATTAGAAAATTGGTGGGTGTATTGAACACACCAAAGTCATGGTATAAGGAATGGTAAGACTTGTGCAAAATTTGGAGGAAAAAGGTGTATAATGCTCTAAGATTATTTAGGTATGAACTGGGGAATATAACAATGAGAGTTTTGGGAGGCTTGTGTAAGCGGTGATGATGCTAGTAGCGGACTAATAAGGTTTTAGTTTAGATGGTAATGAGCGGACTTGGGTGATGGAAGTGAAAATTGAAGGAGAAGGTTGTAAATCGTCAAGGAAAATGACTAGGAATGTATAGGAGTGCATGATCATGAGAATGGTGAGTAAGTTGCATAAAGGAGGTGGAAATGCCTAAGGAGGGGGTAGCATGGTCATGGTAAATGAAGAACAATGTTAAGGTGTTAAGAGGATGAGAAAGAAATGTATAGGTATGCTTAAGAGTTTAAGAGTGATGAGTAACCAAAGGAAAGGAGAGGAGTTGGTGCATGGAGATGCAAGATAACCTTGGAAGGTTTAGCAAAGGAAAGATGGATGAATAATGATGTTTGAGGAGTGGTTACATTAATGGAAAGGAAATATTGTGTTAGTTGAAGTCTTGGGTGAAGTACTTGTTGGAAATATAAGGAAATAAGTAACAAGTGCTAGGAATTCTTGTAAGGATTGAGAAAATGGTTAAGGAGGTTTTTAGAGGATGTTCTAAGGTGAGTTTAAGTGCCTATATGGTATTAATACATAATGGGACACTTGTGGAAGAGTTGAGCATTTTGGCAAGAAATGAGATAAGTGTTTAAGGGTATATAAGATGAGTTTTCTGGCATGTCCGAACTTCCGTCCGAATTTGGAAGCTCGGACATGCCCTGTTGCGTTGAATTTTCTGAGTTCGACCAGTGTCCGAACTTCTGTCCGACCTTAGAAGTTCGGACACTTGAAATTTTTCCTTTGATTTTTCCTCGACCTATGTCCGAACTTTGGAAGCTCGGACACATGTCCGAACATACGTCTGGTTGCACCCTTTTGAGTCTCGGCTTGCGTCCGAACTTCGGAAGCTCGGACACAAGTTCGGACATGGTGCTGTTTTGACCAAAAACTTTGTTTAAGGTTAGGAAATGATATCTAATGGTGGGGATTGATGGATATTGATGTTATAAAGTTATTAAGGGCATGCTTGGAGGGTGGAATGACAATTAAGTGGGTGAATAAGTATAAGGTATGAGGAGAAGTGATTCACTTAAGATTAAGTTTATAAGAACTTAAGTGGTGTTAGATGGGGATCATTAGTGACCAAGTGAGTTAAGTAAGTTAGCTTTATTGGAAAAGTAATTAACAACCTAAAATTGAATGTATGTTTTAGGGTTTGAGAATTTGGACTCTAGAGGAGAGTAAGCAACCGAACGACCAACGGTGAACGGTACAGTTCTACTTGTGACCTGCTTGCTAACGAGGTGTCCCTCGGCTTGTGTGCTATTTGTTTATGTGTGCCGACTAAACAAGATAAAGCATGCAACCGGAACATTATGTTTATTGCATTGTTGTGTGATATTTGGAAACTAACACAACTTACCGTGAGAACTTACTAACCAACGTTTAGTAAGGAATTGAGTGAGACTAAGGAACGCTCCCTAATATTAGTTTGTTAATAACCGAAAGAGGTTTAACCAACAAACATTGTCTTGGGACTTCTACTAACTGGAATTTAAGGGGGGAGTGAGGAACCCGGGACTGACTCCGGTCATGCATGCTAAGGAAAAAAGGGGGTCGGTATCTATAGCAGATCCGACTTCCGCTTAAGGACTTGTCTTCGGAGTTGTTGCCTAGGGTCGGTTTCCTCAACTACATTGGACATACAGTCCAAGGTAGGAGGCATTAAGATGGTGCGGTAGGATCACCTAAATCCTAAATTATAAGATAAGTTGTTTATTCAACCAGTGGAGTTAATAGCTTATTGGCTAGGGTCGCTTTTGACCCGAAAAAAATAACATTGAGATAGATACAATCATTTCTATTTAAAGAGTGGTTTGTATTCTAAGATTAAGATAAGGTTTGAGATAAGTTGCAACCATTCCTTTTTAAAGGATGGTTTGTATTATAAGACTAAGATAAGCTACATCCATTCCTTTTTAAAGGATGGTTGTTTCTAAGACTAAGATTGAGGTAAGACAAGGATGGACTAAGATTAAGAGGAAACATAACTTAAGGAGTTAAATAATTAACTCTCTAATTAAGGGAACGCATTTAAGTCGTTCATTATGTTTGAACTTTGATTGTTCATATTTGGATTGTTGTTTACTGCACTCTCTATTATGTTGTGCATCTAATCAACCTCCATGCTATCGACAATTAGTCGTCGTAGCCACGTTAGCTTGGGGGCCATTAGAGGATCGTACCAGCATTCGTGCTGACCCCCTTTGGGGGATGTTTTTACTACACAGGTGAACGTCAGGAGGCGGCCGTCGTGAGAGTAAGAAGGGGTACAAGCGTTATGGGTTAAGTGTGGCCTACGAGTTGTGCATGTACACTCGTATGGCAATTTGAGTTAGTAAGATGTATAGGATGTGAGGGGATTGTAAGAAGGATATGTATTTGGTTAAGATTTGTATGTACTAATGTTCGGTATATTCTGTCATTCAGACCGTGGCAAGGTCCTGGAGTGTATTGAATTCTGCTGTGACATTTATAATATATGTTGTTAAGTTGCGAAACCACATTTGGATTGAGATGGGGTGTTACAAGAACACCAATTGATCTAGGTAAAAGCTTATTAAGCCATTTTATGTTCATTCTCTTCACTTTTCTTTCCTCTTTCCATGGAGCTAAACATCAGCCATTTCCATCCATGTTTCTAGTGTGTTTTGGAGGTTAAAAGGAAGGTGATTCTCGGCTGTAACAAGGGAAGAAGGAGGGAAGTTCTAATCTTGATCTTTTAAGGTAAAAATATGTTTTAAGCACTTATCTCTTCATTCCTTTCATTTCGGTTGGAAAGCTTGATTCCCTAGGCTTATTATCTTCTTCTTTACATGCTTATTCAGTTGGTATATCAAGAGCTTCAAGGAATAGCCAAATCCATGCCAAAAACACCATTTTTGGCATCTTAATCAGGGTGAAAATTAGCCATCTTCTAATCTGAGTTGTACCGGTTTTAAGCCTTGGTTTAGTAGTCCTTTTGATGCTCTTTTTATTCTGTAAATTTAGGCCGAAGAACAGCCCTTGGTGTTCTTGCTTTTCTAAGGTAATTTAACCTTGAAATTATACATTAAAACACCTCTTATGGTTAGCTCTTGCTTGGAGTCTAATCATGTCTTAATTGCTGTGTAAAAACATGTTAATCAAGCTGTGGAAAAATTTCCTCTAAGGAGCCGTGGCCAAACAAGGCCTTATCTTGGCTAAAATAAGGTATAAATCACTTAAACCTTCACTTGGTATATTAATATGTGTTTAAACATATGTATATATAATTGTCGTGAGCGAATAAGGTATAAAAGGTCATATTTTGACCTTAGGTGATTAAGGAATGAGTTAGTAATTTATCTAAGTAATTAATTAACATAATTGTCAAATTTAGACATTATGTGGAAAATTGGTAAATATGGAGAACATGTGGGATAGGCCGAGAGTTTAATGCATTTTTGGCCATTTATGTATAATTTATTTTATATGCTAATGTTTTGTAATAAGGCCATGTACTTTAGGCCATTTTATTTATGTATATTAAGTTTAAATTAGATTTTAGGTAACAAATATATATTACCGCAAAGAATTAGAGGTTAAACCATAATTAAATTAAATTTGGGGGCAATATAATAATAAAGCCGAAAATTAGGTGTTAAAAGGATTTAAAATCAAAGTTATAACATTTTATAAAGTTTTGGGGTTAAATGGTAATTTCTAGAAAGTATGGTATAAACCGTAAATAATGGGAATTGAGGGTCAAGGAAATATTAAGGAGGTCAACCTTGACCATACGGTAGGTTTTGACCAAATTAGATAAGTTAAATAACTTATTTAAGGTTTTATAATAAGATAAGTATTTAATTGTAACATTTTTATAACATATGGGGTATATATGTTATTACCGAAACTTAAGGGTGTAAATGGTATTATAAACATCCATGGGCTATTAGGAATTTCTAGGAATTTATTGGGTTGATTTTGGAATTAAAAAAAATATATATGTATAATATATAGTTATTATGTCATTGTTACACTTTGGATAAACAAGTGGGGTGGAATGTAAATACCGAGAGTATATGGGTTAGTAATGGTAATTATAACCCTTGGGTGGAATTTGGTGATTTTAGAATAATATAAGTGTATTTATAAGATGTGTATAATATATAGTTTTAATGATATTATAAAACTATATGTTATAAATTGGGTCAAAGTGTAATTATAGAAAGTTGGTGGGTTGAAAAATAATATAGAACATATATTGGGTATGTTCGCAAACTTAAAATATTATATAACCATAGGTTATATTTATATTAATGTTTAAAATGTTATAATATATGATATATATACTACCTCCGTCCCGTCATAAGTGTCCTGTTTGCTTTTTGGCACGTTTTTCCTCCTCAATATTAAACATATAAAATAAAATAATTTTTAAAAATTAAATTGTATAATATATAGTTTTTCACATAAAGATTCTATTGTAAAACATAGATTTATAAAAATATATTATCTTATATGTTAAATATTGAAGTCAAACGACACACTCCAAATAGTAAACTGGACAGTCAAGGTGGGACGGAGGGAGTATATATATAACATAACATTACATATGTTGAAATACCCCAAATTAATAAAACATGGATTGAATATCTAATCACACTGATTAAGGCCTAAACATGCCTTAAAAGTCAACTGAGAACAGCAGTGGTCACACAAAGCAAGATGTTGCACCCTTTGACTGTTTAGGGTAAATAAATACCCAAATGAACTTCTTAGGACCTAAAAATTTGTCCTAAGCATATTAACACATTACTAAACATATTACAATTGTTGGACAACACTCCAACACAAAGAACAAGCATTTTCATGCTTCAAGGTCAAGAAGGGCAAAAATGTGCTCTAAGAAAACCTTAAAGGTCTAATGACCTCTAAATGATATGTAGGGAACACAACAAAACCGTTCTCAAAGAAAACCAAGCTCAGAAACACCTTGCGACACAAAATGTGCACTAAAACTCCTTAAAGCACGTTTTTGTGTAATTGCCTTCTAAATTGTTTTTAATGGGCTTAAAGGTCATAATTACCTCTAAATATGATAATATATCATATTATATCATATTAGGAATTTAATTCATGAAATTTACAAATTTCTACAAATTTAATATTAAAATAATAATAAAACCCTAAAAGGGGCCCGTTTGAGTCAACATTGACTAAATTGGTCAATGTTGACATTGACCACGAATTAGACCTCATAAAACCGGTTCATTAACTCCTAAGAAGCCATGTGACCCCATGTGCTAATTAAATATACCTCATTACTTTTGCATAAAATAAGAAAAAGTATACTTTAACATATTAAACATAAAGTTTGTCTACCACTTGCTTACCCCATGTGAGGCTGCTGCCGATTGAAGAGCCTCCCTTCTCCTTGTTATACGGTGGTTTCCAAGCTAGCCAAGGCAATGGATGGTGACTCACCTTTGACTAATTGATTAAAATGACATTATTACTACCATTATTGAATCAAGTAAGTACCAATCATCCACCCACCACTCCATTCATGGCCGGCTGCCTATGCTCCTTGTCCCCATTGATTAAACAACTACAATCAATCAGCAATGAGTCATCAAAACATAAAAACATAAAATGTAACACCCCATCCAACAACAAACACATAACAATAATCTGCAGCGGAATACACACTTCATCAATTAACTTAACTCGTTGGTGTTACAGCGCCGTTAACCGACCCACGTGGCTAACAAGGCTAATACATATACATTGTACCGGTCTGATGGGCTAAATTCCCGAGCGACTACACATTACTATCCCTTTCCATTAACAACAATAACAACATACACCTTTCAACTATACCGATATTTATAAACTGATGCCGACAACAATTCGGTCTTACTACACCTACTGTATACATACACTTAAATGATTACCCATGTACACGACTACCCATCCTACTCTCGAACGGCTTCCAGCACTTCGTACCTGAATAGGAAAAGAAGAGAAAGGTGGCCCCAAGGGGCTCAGCACCTTTGCTGGTATGGTAATCCCGCAGCCCACATGCTACCGGCCACGCACAACTAATTGTCGTCTTAGCATGCGGTTGATTATTTTTAATTCATGCATGCAACTGTAACACCAACACATATCATTTCGCCTCAACGGGCTCAACAAACGGATAATATATCCTTACTTAATAAGTCACTCAAGGTATTCAATATCCCTAGAGTGTTCCTCCTCTAATGGAGCTACTTCCTTAACAGACGACACTTACCCTTAAATCGGGTTATCCTTAAACGCCTCTTATCACAAACTGGGAATCATATCCATGATCCACACACTCCACATTATACAACCTACAACATACACTACATACAACACTAACAACACTTTGCACGTTTTCACGTGCACAACATAATACCGCAATAGATATTGCATCACAACAAAATACATAACATAACGGGAGTGGTTCTCTTAGGAACCGACCCAAACATTGTTTATACACTGGTGAGCCTAGAGAATGTTGCCATCTCATGATAGCTCTTTATACAATAACAACAACACTCATTACCGTCCTAATAGTTGGACGAGTAACTTAAGTTAAGGCGGTTCGGGTTTGGAGGCCCAAACACACCACACAAACACATGTTCCCCCTAAACCGATCATAAGTCAGTATAGCTAAGCTTTGGAGTAAGCTAATGGGAGATTCATAACCCGTGAGGGAAACAACCATAACAAAGAGAAGGGTAAGGCTAGGAAGGATACCCTCTCCCAAACAACGCGCGACCGGCCAAACCGGATTCCTCACTACTGTTAGTACATACTTACTTTAGATATTAGTTAGAACCCCACTATGGAGTCTATCACATCTACACATCATACAGTATTACAACTGTGTTAGACACACAAGGGAGATCCCTACATTCACATACACATATCACACATTTAACACACACGCATAGCCGGGTTAGTACGTCCCATGGTTCGGGTCGTTTACTCCGAATACCGAACTCTCATGTGATCCTAGACTCAGTTAACTAAGGTTAACACTGCCGAGGTTAAATGGTATCGGAGTTGAACACGCCACATATATGAATTACTGTAAACTCATTACATGTTTTATCTTACAACGTGGCAAACATACAGAAAAACACATTGGCATACAAGCCGGTGTAATCCGGTAGGACACAGGTTGCAAGAAAACCATACCTGTCACCGAGTCCACTTCACCACTTCCACTTATGTTCCTTGAGCAATTCTCGAACAACTGTTAACATTACATGTGTTTTTATTAACATCGGGGTTGCTTGATTATTTAATGTATAATGCTATAATTTTTCCCCGTTAACTTAGTTACATAACTTCACTTTTTAACTTGTTTTAATTTCACATTTATTACAACTTTTCACCCACTTAATTGTCATTAAACTCACCTAACATGTCCTTAACAACCTCATAACATCATTAACCATCAATCCCCATCATTAGACATCATTTTCCAACCTTAAACAACATTTTTAGAGTGGTCCGGGACTTGGTCCTTACCTTAAGTCCCGGACCAACACATTAGAAAACTCTCGGGCGGTTTTAATAGGGTGGTCCGGGACCTTGTACTTCCCTTAAGTCCCGGACCACAACATGTTACAACTCTCGGCCATTTAAAAAGCTTGGTCCGGGTCTTGAACCATGACCTAGGTCCCGGACCAAAGCTACAGAATTGTCAAAATTGCATTTTTCAAGTGTTGTTGCCTTAGTTCTCCACCTCCATTAATTGTATAAACTTACCATATGATCTTAGGTATATTCTAATGCCAAAATACCACTTCGATTCACCTTAAAACATAGTCCAACTTGTTACCCAATTTTCTTATACATACACCAACACTTATAACATTTGACTCTAGGTTTCTAAATGGTGTTTCTCACCTTTGATTACAACTATCCCAAAATGTTTCCTCCTTACCTTAACATCATCTCCCAAGCATCTTCTCTTACTAAACAAATCTCCTTTTCTCAACTTCCTAAAAGTTCCTTTCTCAAAACCTTACCTAAACATTATTCCCACCTTGCACATTATCATAATCTAAACCTTAAACAAACTCCTCCAAACTTAAATACATCCTCAAACACACATTGAATTCCTAGAACTTCCAAGATAACACCTAAGTCCCTGCATCACTCTAAATCACCTTACACATGTTTTCCTTCTCAAGTAAACCTTTATTCACCTTTAACACTTCCTAGTTCGCCAAAACTTTCTTAAAACACTTAGAACTTCTCACACATTCCCCAAATTTGGCCATAGCTTCTCTTGTATTTACTCACATCCAAACACTTAGGTTTTTACCTTATTTCATTCAAGAACACCTAAAATCCATCAAACACATTTTTATACACAAGACTTCACACATTTAGCACTACATCACAATATAGTGCATAACTTAAATTGCTTGGCACTTAGGCCCTTAAACAACATGGCTCTTAGGCCCTTAAATTGCATAAACCTTAAACACTGAATTTCCCACATAAGTAATGCCTTTGACCTGCAAATACATACACCAATACATATGTTCTTTTACTAGTCTCCTTGAGAACATTTTACTAGCTCATTTGCCATTGGCTCCTTAGGTATTTTATTAAGCAAATCAAGCTCATTTTCCTAAGGCATTTAAACTACATTGAGATAGCTTGTTTACCTCTTTTCCTCACAAATTTCTTTCTTGTTTCCTTGTAAAACCGGTAAGGCATTTGGTTCCTTGCCAACTACTAAACATTATACAAACAACATAATGAGTATTCAAGCTTTAAGCTCCATCTCATTGTAACCCTAGGTTTACATTATTTCAAAACATTAATGTAGTTGTTTTACCTTAATCTTTGAAGGGTGTTTGAATATCTATGAAGAGAGGACTCCACCTAGTCCTTGAAAGATTCAAATGGAGCTAGAACAAAGCAACACAAGAAGCTCCATCAATGAATATTTTCGGTCACACACAAAACATGGAGGAAACTTGATTTTTCTTTGAGATTCCTTACCTAGGAGTAAAGGAGATCAATAATATGTGGAAAGACAAGCTCAAGCCCCTTCAATGGTGGAACTCCATGGCACCGAAATGGGGCTTTTGAAGTTTTGAGAAGATAGGAATGAAGAGCTTGATGAGAGGAAGAGAATGGTGGTGTTTGTTTTTGATTTGGATAAGTGAGCTAGATTTTACAAGAGATCAAAGGTGGACTTCCATGGTGGTGGTGCTGTTTTAACGTGAGAGAACAGCAAGAAGAGAGGTTGAAGAGAGTGGAGCCGTGTGAAATGAAGAGAGGAATGAGAGAAATGAGATAAGTTTGCTTTTTAGAATATTTGTGTTTATAAAGCAAATAGTAACTATATTAGTCATCTTTATTTCTTTAACAAGTTAACAAGTGAGTGGTGAGTCACCACACTAAAGAAACCGGCCCCCTTTATTATAATGAGGGTGTTTTAGTCTTTGTTGACCAATTTAATTACTTATAACATTATGTGTTACAAACTAGCTTATAAAAATCACTATTCACAAAACAAGGCACATAGAAGTGAAATTTTTGATTTCCCATTGATATAGACTTCCAAATGTGATACTATATAGTACACATGTTAATTAAAGAGTAATGATGGACATTTAGCCATTCAAAACTCATTTACAAGACAATTTTTCAAAAACGTGCTTTAAGACTCCTTAAAGCACATTTTGTGTTTTAACTTGTTTTCAAGCTTGGTTTTCTTTGGTAATTGATTTAATATGTTCATTAACATATTTATAAAGTATAGGTATGACCATTAGGTCTTATACACATTTATCCCAAGCTTAGAGCACATTTTTGCTCATATTGACTTTAAGGTATTTTCTTGTGTTTTATTTGGTTTAATGTCCACCAAAGTTTCCTAAGGCTTATTTAGCCCTATCAAATCATAATTAAATGTTATCAAGTCTTGGTAGGCTCTTTGGGTCCTAACCAAGTTCACTCATAGCTTAGAGCATGTTTTTGCTCAAACTGTGTCTTAATGCTTTATTGCATTTATTATGGTCTAAATTGTTCACTGATGTTACTAAGGCACTTTTTAGCCTTTACATACCATAGTTTGATATTTAAACCACATATCAAGGTTTGGGGTATTTCAATCTACCCCCTTAAAAGAACTTCGTCCTCGAAGTTCACACTTTCCACACATCATTAGATTAGAACAGAAACACTTGGAAATAAACTTCCAAAACACACTAACATCACAACCTCGATAGATGACTCCGGGCACACATAACATCACACATCCATACATAACAATAACTCTGGGATCTTATGCACGTCTATCATTAACAACCCTTACTCACTGGTCTTAGAACATACACAACATTTGGACTCACTTCCGGGTAACATACATCTTTGACGGACACACATAGGTCCCGGTAACATAACATCTTTAGACACATAGTCTATGTAACCCACACTTTAGACTCATAGGCCTTAGTATACACTTTAGGAAATCCAAGTCAAACAACATTCATAACACATACCACACAACATGTCAGAGCATGTATAGCAATCAAAAATATCCTTGATATACACTGTGATCCCGCAGAACCCGGTCGCGATGGACACCTTCCGTCCCCGTGCCTTTGGGAGGTCAAAACAATCACTTAAATTTAAATTTCCTTGTGAGGTTAAGTAAGAGAACTTTAATTATAGAGTATCTATCAACGCTTTATAAATACCAATTGAAAATCCTTTTGAAAACACACACAACTCCAAGTCCAACTTAAGCTCTTTGCTTCTTTTATTAGCGTGGTTATTTGTGACCACTTATAGGGAGAGCTTCAAGAATCATTCAACCCTGATGTGATCAGCATCAGTGTAGAACTATCCTTCCACTCCAATTTGTGTTCGGCTTCCCTTGATCACATGCAAATCAAGTTCCACTTCCCACTTCATTTTCAAGCATCAGTAAATCACTCATTTCCAATTTTCTATCTTTTTTAATCATTCTAATCATGATCATACATCTCCAAGGATAGAACTTCGTCTATCAGTTATTTCCATACACTTCAGTCCTGTTGCCTATGGAATCTTATTCTCATTAGGTTTTATATGGTCTCATACCCTCTTTTGAATCACTATCTAGTATGTATATACACATATATTTGTCAAAATACAACACACAACTTCACATTTATACACTGTCGGGGCTTTTGTTTCCCCCGGAGCTTCTCTACTCCCCACACTTGTACTATCACCCACAACTTGTTAACAATACACGCACTTATCACAATGGTATTCGCATCTTCTGTGCGCAATTACCACAATTAAACCATGAATGAATGTGTATGTTTACGTAACACACACACCAATCATCAAAACAATAATTAATTTTGTGCTATGCACAATATAAATCACATACACTACGTACACTTGTACGGTAATATACACTAAGTGGTTTTGCGCTCTACCCCCCTTAAAAGGGATTACGCCACGTAATCAATCACTAAACATTGGCTTAAATGTTCTGCTGCGTCGTGAAGTGTTTTAACTTCCACGCGGTCTATTACACAATGGATTCTGATTAGAGGATCTTAACCATATTGGCGGTTTAGTTCCTAAACCAAGAATTCTCATTGGAGTTTGTTTAAACTCTTAGTTGGTTTCGATTCTGGCCTGTTAGGCTTCTAGGCGTTAATAATTAGCCATTCACTCGTGTTCACCATGTACATTCAACACTTGAATCACTGGCTCACTAGTTTCTGCTGCGAAACTCTAATAACTGTAGAGCTTAATTGCTCCATTTGTTATTCTTACTGTATTGTACATCCCTAATTGTCACCTTCATCTTGGTAACAATGGTTTCTCAACCGACGCACGGTGAGTTTCACAATTTTCCATCCACTTCCATAATAATTTACTGTGTATACAGCTATGTATTTCACAATGACTGACTTGTTCCCTTCCGACTTATTGTCGGTTGAGATTGAGCTACTACTAGTGTGTAGTGCTCTCTCAGTTATTTACAACATTTGGGGTATATTCCATACCGATATTTGGCAGTTAGTGCTACTGTAGTCACTTACTGTTAATTATGTCTCCACATTTGGTTTTGTACAAGTACTCTTTTATTGGTGTGGTCTTGCATTTCCTATGCATCGGCCATTATAACATTATTGCTCCACAATTAACATGTTTCCAATTCCTAGCTATCCCACTCGATCATTACTGCGCAAGTGCAATACCAAACACTCAGTCATACAGAGTGCAGAGGCGTAAACTCTTGACAGTAAATCCCTTATGCGATTCGCCATGGAATTCACACTGAGTTCCTCATCACACAGTACCTACCACTGGCTTATTGCCCAGTCTGTTTAACATCGCTATCTTGCATCTCTACTAGGTTTAACTGATAACTGGTCTTATCTGTTACATCATTATTCAACAACACTTATACAACGGTCGCTTACTGCGCACCGTGCTTATTGTATAACACTAACTTTACATGGTATTTACTGTCACATTAACTTCCACACATATACTTACATCACTCGTATTACGGTTTGTCATTCTTTGGATGACTACTGAATACTCTTTGAGCATTGATCACTCGAGTCACAAGCCGGCATTATTCAGCTCGGTGTTTCACTTTATACACACACTACTAAGCTAACTGCTCTCTTCCAATAATAACATCGTCCATCCTTAACATATTTCTTGAACTTGATTTACATAACTACCGCTCCTGCGGTCTCACAACATCGAGAGGTATCCCCACTCTTAATGCAGTGGTTCGTTTACCACTCTATTTACTTATACAACATAAACTTTTACCATCAATCGAATTATATAACATATCTTGCTTATGTCTTATAAGCCTTATTCGCCTTGAGCTGGGCTCATTGTAGGCTGTCCACACACATGTACTTCTCTGTACAATATTACATGGTTTGGATATTATATTGGGCTCCATGACAAGTCGTTGCATCACGTTTCCTTTCATGGGATGCCCTTTAGGATTGTCAGTCCGTCTCCTGACAACTTATGTCTAAACTGGGTGTTAGTTTCAACCCTTGTGTTTCTGTCATGCCATTTCGTGCAACAATTGTTGATGCGAACACCCCTCAAGGATTGCTCCTGGTGTTGCTACGTTATGCCTTACATTTGTTTCACACTTATTGGTACATTCCATTAGCCACGCCGTTTGCGTTCTTAAATGGCTTATTATCTCCTTTTGTGAAGATCAACATTTCCTAGTAGTGTAAGTACTCATTCTGGGAGTTTCATCCCGTTCATTGCACATTAATGTGTCCACATTAGGCATCTGCTTGCCATGTACAGGCTGGGTCACCGTTCCAGCTATCATGTTTATTCCTCGGAATTCTTAAGACATGTGTGATGTCTTTATATAACAGTTAGTGCACTTCGCACCTCTTGACTCTTAAACATATCCTTGAAATGAATTCACTAGTTCCTTTAGTCTAGTTATCTTAACTGGGTTCCTCTACTTCAACCATTCATGGTAATCCTTAGCTGTTGTTTGACTTATACTGCTGACCGTAGAACGGAGTCGACTACTTCCCGTGTTTCGGACTCTACTTGTATACATATGTGGGGTACCATACTGATACATTACTACTTACCCAACTAACCCATGAGTAGGTCTGTCAGGCCCACAAGCTCCTATCGGAGTGCGGTCGTCCCACAATTCAGTTGGTACACTCGTAGTGTCCGTCACACGCCTAGGTGAAGCATTCTGTTGTCAACTCCCTTATATTGTCCCGTGACAATATTCATTCCTTGCTTCCCGAACTTAATCGAGGGAAAGTTTACCCATTGTTGTATCCTTGTCAACTGTCCTTGGTTTTACTGGCTTGGTTTTAAAAGGAGGTTAGAAAGAAGTGTTGGTTTGAAAGAACATCTGGTTTTGAAAAGAAAAGGGGGTTTGAATAAATCTGAGTTTGAAAGAAAATTTTCATGGTTTCACAACATCTTCTTCCCTTAACCAAGTCTAGCTTCTTGCTGACTGGTGTATTTACAATTACGGGGTTAGGCTAACGGGCTTTCCACTGTTATGACGATTACAGTTAACTTTCTAGTACTTTACTAAGTACTTGTAGTGGTTATAAATTTCCCGAACAACCCCTGTTATAGCTGCACTTGCTATGGCAAGTGCACCATGCTAACTGGCTATCGGTTTAGCACTTACCGGTTGTGGTATTGTTTTTACCCATACTATCATCAGTGGCCTTGTTGGCCCTCACTTGATCTTACAGTCTTGATAATAACTCTTCTAGGTGACTTCTTACTGTCTTCACATGACGATCATCAACTAGGGTGTTTCCCATTCTGGGAGACCCCTTTTTCATAGTATTGTATTCTCTTTGTAGCCCGTTCCACGTGTTTGGGCACTACGTTGTAGTCTCCCTTGTCGGTTGGTATACCGTTGGTGTATTATTTATCAACTGTGGTTCCGTAGATACTCGTCTCGGGTTTCATGAATCCACTTCTTGCCTGTTGCACGGTAGGTGCGTTGCAAGCTGGTTATCCTCGACTGCTCGGCATGTCGACCCAGGTTGCTGGAAATTCTATTCTTCTATACACAGATTCTTCATTCTTCGCTATTAAATGCGGTTAACATTGTTCAGATGGAGACCGTCTCCGGGATTCCCAGTTTTCAGGATCTACCGTATGACAGGTTCTCTGTACCCTTAGAGGTATTCAATAACAGCCAGATCGGGTATTCCCGAGTAAGAGAGGACTTCCATCTCTCTGGCGTTGTTTCCCAAGTTATAAAACAGGGATTGTGGAGGGTGGGATGGATATTGTAGGTTTCCAGTAGTCACTGGTAGTTCCTAACTAGCGTATCTCTCACGCTATCACTCAACCCTTAACCCAAAGTACTTAAATCCTAACTCGGTACTTCCTAAGCTCGGTAATTCAGTCATCAGAGCGATACTTCGCTCTGATACCACTTTTTGTAACACCCCATCCAACAACAAACACATAACAATAATCTGCAGCGGAATACACACTTCATCAATTAACTTAACTCGTTGGTGTTACACGCCGTTAACCACCCACGTGGCTAACAAGGCTAATACATATACATTGTACCGGTCTGATGGGCTAAATTCCCGAGCGACTACACATTACTATCCCTTTCCATTAACAACAATACAACATACACCTTTCAACTATACCGAGTATTTATAAACTGATGCCGACACAATTTCGGTCTTACTACACCTACTGTATACATACACTTAAATGATTACCCATGTACAACGACTACCCATCCTACTCTCGAACGGCTTCCAGCACTTCGTACCTGAAATAGGAAAAGAAGAGAAAGGGTGGCCCCCAAGGGGCTCAGCACCTTTGCTGGTATGGTAATCCCGCAGCCCACATGCTACCGGGCCACGCACAACTAATTGTCGTCTTAGCATGCGGTTGATTAGTTTTAATTCATGCATGCAACTGTAAACACACAACACATAATCATTTCGCCTCAACGGGCTCAACAAACGGATAATATATCCTTACTTAATAAGTCACTCAAGGTATTCAATATCCCTAGAGTGTTCCTCCTCTAATGGAGCTACTTCCTTAACAGACGACACTTACCCTTAAATCGGGTTATCCTTAAACGCCTCTTATCACAAACTGGGAATCATATCCATGATCCACACACTCCACATTATACAACCTACAACATACACTACATACAACACTTAACAACACTTTGCACGTTTTCACGTGCACAACATAATACCGCAATAGATATTGCATCACAACAAAAATACATAACATAACGGGAGTGGTTCTCTTAGGAACCGACCCAACATTGTTTATACACTGGTGAGCCTAGAGAATGTTGCCAGTCTCATGATAAGCTCGTTATACAATAACAACAACACTCATTACCGTCCTAATAGTTGGACGAGTAACTTAAGTTAAGGCGGTTCGGGTTTGGAGGCCCAAACACACCACACAAACACATGTTCCCCTAAACCGATCATAAGTCAGAATAGCTAAGCTTTGGAGTAAGCTAATGGGAGATCATAACCCGTGAGGGAAACAACCATAACAAAGAGAAGGGTAAGGCTAGGAAGGATACCCTCTCCCAAACAACGCGCGACCGGCCAAACCGGATTCCTCACTACTGTTAGTACATACTTACTTTAGATATTAGTTAGAACCCCACTATGGAGTCTATCACATCTACACATCATACAGTATTACAACTGTGTTAGACACACAAGGAGATCCCTACATTCACATACACATATCACACATTTAACACACGCATAGCCGTGGTTAGTACGTCCCATGGTTCGGGTCGTTTACTCCGAATACCGAACTCTCATGTGATCCTAGACTCAGTTAACTAAGGTTAACACTGCCGAGGTTAAATGGTATCGGAGTTGAACACGCCACATATATGAATTACTGTAAACTCATTACATGTTTTATCTTACAACGTGGCAAACATACAGAAAAACACATTGGCATACAAGCCGGTGTAATCCGGTAGGACACAGGTTGCAAGAAAACCATACCTGTCACCGGAGTCCACTTCCACTTCCACTTATGTTCCTCGAGCAATTCTCGAACAACTGTTAACATTACATGTGTTTTTATTAACATCGGGGTTGCTTGATTATTTAATGTATAATGCTTATAATTTTTCCCGTTAACTTAGTTACATAACTTCACTTTTTAACTTGTTTTAATTTCACATTTTATTACAACTTTTCACCCACTTAATTGTCATTAAAACTCACCTAACATGTCCTTAACAACCTCATAACATCATTAACCATCAATCCCCATCATTAGACATCATTTTCCAACCTTAAACAACATTTTTAGAGTGGGCCGGGACTTGGTCCTTACCTTAAGTCCCGGACCAACACATTAGAAAACTCTCGGGCGTTTTAATAGGGTGGTCCGGGACCTTGTACTTCCCTTAAGTCCCGGACCACAACATGTTACAACTCTCGGCCATTTTAAAAGCTTGGTCCGGGTCTTGAACCATGACCTAGGTCCCGGACCAAAGCTACAGAATTGTCAAATTGCATTTTTCAAGTGTTGTTGCCTTAGTTCTCCACCTCCATTAATTTATAAACTTACCATATGATCTTAGGTATATTCTAATGCCAAAATACCACTTCGATTCACCTTAAAACATAGTCCAACTTGTTACCCAATTTTCTTATACATACACCAACACTTATAACATTTGACTCTAGGTTTCTAAATGGTGTTTCTCACCTTTGATTACAACTATCCCAAAATGTTTCCTCCTTACCTTAACATCATCTCCCAAGCATCTTTCTTACTAAACAAATCTCCTTTTCTCAACTTCCTAAAAGTTCCTTTCTCAAAACCTTACCTAAACATTATTCCCACCTTGCACATTATCATAATCTAAACCTTAAACAAACTCCTCCAAGACTTAAATACATCCTCAAAACACACATTGAATTCCTAGAACTTCCAAGATAACACCTAAGTCCTTGCATCACTCTAAATCACCTTACACATGTTTTCCTTCTCAAGTAAACCTTTATTCACCTTTAACACTTCCTAGTTCGCCAAAACTTTCTTAAAACACTTAGAACTTCTCACACATTTCCCCAAATTTGGCCATAGCTTCTCTTGTATTTACTCACATCCAAACACTTAGGTTTTTACCTTATTTCATTCAAGAACACCTAAATCCATCAAACACATTTTTATACACAAGACTTCACACATTTAGCACTACATCACAATATAGTGCATAACTTAAATTGCTTGGCACTTAGGCCCTTAAACAACATGGCTCTTAGGCCCTTAAATTGCATAAACCTTAAACACTGAATTTCCCACATAAGTAATGCCTTTGACCTGCAAATACATACACCAATATATGTTCTTTTACTAGTCTCCTTGAGAGCATTTTACTAGCTCATTTGCCATTGGCTCCTTAGGTATTTTATTAAGCAAATCAAGCTCATTTTCCTAAGGCATTTAAACTACATTGAGATAGCTTGTTTACCTCTTTTCCTCACACAAATTCTTTCTTGTTTCCTTGTAAAACCGGTAAGGCATTTGGTTCCTTGCCAACTACTAAACATTATACAAACAACATAATGAGTATTCAAGCTTTAAGCTCCATCTCATTGTAAACCCTAGGTTTACATTATTTCAAAACATTAATGTAGTTGTTTTACCTTAATCTTTGAAGGGTGTTTGAATATCTATGAAGAGAGGACTCCACCTAGTCCTTGAAAGATTCAAATGGAGCTAGAACAAAGCAACACAAGAAGCTCCATCAATGAATATTTTCGGTCACACACACAAACATGGAGGAAACTTGATTTTTCTTTGAGATTCCTTACCTAGGAGTAAAGGAGATCAATAATATGTGGAAAGACAAGCTCAAGCCCCTTCAATGGTGGAACTCCATGGCACCGAAATGGGGCTTTTGAAGTTTTGAGAAGATAGGAATGAAGAGCTTGATGAGAGGAAGAGAATGGTGGTGTTTGTTTTTTGATTTGGATAAGTGAGCTAGATTTTACAAGAGATCAAAGGTGGACTTCCATGGTGGTGGTGCTGTTTTAACGTGAGAGAACAGCAAGAAGAGAGGTTGAAGAGAGTGGAGCCGTGTGAAATGAAGAGAGGAATGAGAGAAATGAGATAAGTTTGCTTTTTAGAAGATATTTGTGTTTATAAAGCAAATAGTAACTATATTAGTCATCTTTATTTCTTTAACAAGTTAACAAGTGAGTGGTGAGTCACCACACTAAAGAAACCGGCCCCCTTTATTATAATGAGGGTGTTTTAGTCTTTGTTGACCAATTTAATTACTTATAACATTATGTGTTACAAACTAGCTTATAAAAATCACTATTCACAAACAAGGCACATAGAAGTGAAATTTTTGATTTCCCATTGATATAGACTTCCAAATGTGGTACTATATAGTACACATGTTAATTAAAGAGTAATGATGGACATTTAGCCATTCAAAACTCATTTACAAGACAATTTTTCAAAACGTGCTTTAAGACTCCTTAAAGCACATTTTGTGTTTTAACTTTTTTCAAGCTTGGTTTTCTTTGGTAATTGATTTAATATGTTCATTAACATATTTATAAAGTATAGGTATGACCATTAGGTCTTATACACATTTATCCCAAGCTTAGAGCACATTTTTGCTCATATTGACTTTAAGGTATTTTCTTGTGTTTTATTTGGTTTAACTGTCCACCAAAGTTCCCTAAGGACTTATTTAGCCCTATCAAATCATAATTAAATGTTATCAAGTCTTGGTAGGCTCTTTGGGTCCTAACCAAGTTCACTCATAGCTTAGAGCATGTTTTTGCTCAAACTGTGTCTTAATGCTTTATTGCATTTATTATGGTCTAAATTGTTCACTGATGTTACTAAGGCACTTTTTAGCCTTTACAACCATAGTTTGATATTTAAACCACATATCAAGGTTTGGGGTATTTCATAAAATAAGCAAAAAATGTGTGTTAAGGCAAAATAAGCCTACCTCCTTCATTTGCTCCATTCTAGCCGAGAGTGCACCTGCCATAAGCTCTCTTTGGCTCCTCCTTGACCGTAGGTAAGCAGTCAAACTCCATTGGTGAGAGCTCTTGCTCTAGGTAAGCTCCTAAGGCATAAAATGTCCATTTTTTCTCATCTTTCTTTCCTTTTTCCATTGATCTAGACTCCAACCATTTCTATACATTTATGTAGAGTGTTTTGGAGGTTAAAGGAAGGATTATTTTTGCTGTAACAAGATCTAAGGAGTAAAGTTCAAGTCTTGACCATTTAAGGTAAAAATGTGCTTTAAGCACATATCTCTTCTTCCTTGTAAATTTCGGTTGTAAACCTTGGTTCCCTAGCCTTATTTTCTCATCCTTTTCATGTGGATTCAGTTGGTATACCAATCTACAAGGAGTAGCTAGATCCATGCCAAAAACACCATTTTTGGCATCTTAAACAAGGTAAATCTTAGCCATCTTCCGATGCTAGTTACCCACAGTTTTGTACCTTGTTTTTAAGAGTGTTTTGATACTCTTTCTTTCTGAAAAAAAATAGGGCCGAGGTAGATCTCCAACAAACTTGAAGATCTAAGGTAGAAATTCATGATTTTCATGACTTAAATTACTTCTCATGGTTAGCTCATGTTTGGAGTCTAATCATGTCTTGTTTTTCTACATGAAGACAAGTAGATCAAGCTGTGGAGAAATTCTCCTTAAGGTGGCGAGGCCAGACAAGGTCTTAACCTTGCTAAATCAAGGTATAAATCACTTAAACCTTAACTTGATACATTAATACAATTTTAAACTTGTGAAGATTAAATTGCCGTGAGAGAACATGGTAATATGGTCATGTTTGGCCTTAAAATGATTAAGGAAATGACTTAGTAAATTTATCTAAGTGATTAAGTAACATAAATGTCAAAATTAAGACTTTATGTGGAAGTTTGGTAATTAAATGAAAAATATGTGGTGAGGCCGAGATTTATAAGTATTTTTGGGACATTTATGTGTAATTTATTTTGTGAGCAAATGTTTGTAATAAGGCCATGTACTTTAGGCCATTTTTATTTATTTATATTTAGTTTAAAGTAGGTTTTAGGTGATATTTATATATTGCCGAAATGAATAAGGGGTTAAAGTGTAATTAAATTAAATTTGGGGGCTTTATAAAAATAAGGCCGAAAATTAGAGGTTAAAAGGATTTAAAATAAAGTTTATAAGATTTTATCAAGTTTTGGTGGTTAATGGTAATTTCTGGAAAGTATGGGTTATAAACCGTAATTATAAGGAATTGGTGGTCAAGGAGATATTAAGGTGGTCAACCTTGACCATATGGTAGGTTGGACCAAATTAGATAAGTTAAATAACTTATTTAAGGTTTTATAATAAGATAAGTATTTAATTGTAACATTTTATAACATATGTGTAATATGTTATTACCGAAAGTTAAGGGTATATAATGGTATTATAAACACCCATGGGCTATTAGGAATTTTTAGGAATTTATTGGGTGGATTTTGGAATTAGAATGAACTATATATGTATAATATATAGTTATTATGTCATTATGACACTTTGGAGAATATAGGTGGTGGAATTGTAAATACCGATTATATATGGGTGAATAAGGATATGTATAACCCTTTGTGAAATTTGGTGATTTTTAGAATTATATAAGAGTATTTATAAGATATATGTATAATATATAGTTTTAATGATATTATAAAACTATATGTTATAAATAGGGCCAAGGCAATTATTGAACAGTTTTGCGTCTGTTCGGTATTTTATAAATATTAACCATAGGTTATACCATTTTTATAAGTTAGAAATGTTATATTGAATGGTATATATAACATGGTATAAATAATGGGGTGATTTTGTAAATAAAGGGAACTATGGTTATGGAAAAGAATAAGGTAATATGTATGCCTATGCGGCAAATATATAATAGTTTTGTATAAAAACTATAGATTATAAGTAAGAGGAAATAAAAAATATCATATCAAATGATATTAGTATATGGTATAACATTAAATGTGTTATGTGGTCAAATAGGATTTAAATAAACTATAGTGCTGTACCGAAAATAATAAGGTTGGAAAAGGAATTTTAAACTAAGGTATTTATGGAATAACCTTAGGAGTTGTAATTATTACAACATAAAATGTTACATAATATTAGGATAATAATCTTAATATAAGTTGTACAATATAATACAACTAATGGGAATAATCATCTAATATAAGATGATAAAATGTAGCATATAATATAAGAGTTTATTAAACTCACTAAATTTACCTACGTGGTAAATATATACTTACACAAGAATAATGTATATAAGGATGGATATATGGTATGGTTGGAAACCATACAATATAATGGTGGTGGTTATTTAAAAAATATATATAGTTACAAACTATAAGTTATGAGTTTTTAAATGCAACTATAAATTGCTAAGATAATGGATTATATGATACAATGTATTATAATGGATGGTGGGAAAATAATACAATATAATATAATAATGCATGCATACATGCACTATAGGTTATGTACCAATATAAATGGTGGATAAGATTAAAGAAAAATAATGAATTAAACTTAACAGTTGAAATATTTTGACATACGAGTTTTAATGCAACAAAGCCGACTGGTTTAGAGAAACCCGTAACAATAACTGTAGAAAACAGGGATGAACTGTCGGGGTTACTTATTATTCGGAAATACCGGATGTAGTTAGTCATGGAGACTAACTTATAGTTTATTACCGTTTAGATTATACTTCAGACGAGGACGCTTGACGAGCTAGTGGACTACACTGCGCATCCTAGGTCTTAGTGAACGGTATGTTAAGGGGTTTGATCCGAGTTGTCCTAAGGAAGCTCCTTGGGCTCGGATTTATTTGATTTAACTTGTGTGTTATGTGTGTGGATACATGTATGTGATTAAGTGTTACTGCATTTTTATTTATGCACAAGCGTCCTACGGGGCTAACACTACGTCGACTATAGATCGACTTATATAAACATACGTATACGTTGTTTGATAACATGACGGTTACTTGATATAATACCATAGTATTAATATTAAGAATATGGTAACCTAGGTAAAATACTTAGGGACGAGTCACGACATTGTCGGTCTCTAGAGCATGGTTCTCGAACATGATATAACCTAGATTACTTCTAGGTATGGCGTGAGACCCATGGGCAGCTAACTAATAATTATTCTCCATAAGACTAAGAGCATATCTTAAACATTATGAGAGAGAGATGGTAAAGAGTTGAGGTGAGGAATCCCGGTAGTTTACGAACTACTTGGTTGCGCATTTGTGATCACTGAGGGTTTTCCGATTGGATTCCGCTCCAGGTTATACCCAATGAGCCCAAACTGGATCGTGGGTCAGGTGGCTACGGCCTTTATATGGACGTCTTACGAGACATAAGAGAGTCAGGGGCCTCCGGACCTCTGGCGAAATGAGCACCTTTGTGTACGGGAGGACTACTGTCCATGGTGGGTTATCGGGTTGTCCTAACATGACGCCCAACTGGTATTATATTAAACATGGTTTGGATGGGGCCTTAAGGGCCAAATTAAATTAACTATGGAAACTGTACGCTACGGCGATTGTACATTGTACATATGGATGGGGCCTTGAAGGCCAAATTAAATTAAATTAATAAAGGATGGAATACGCTACGGCGTTTGTACATTGTACATTATATTGTTATTACTCGATACGTTCGATATACAAATGTTGTTTGAGATATTAAATGAATGTTTGGATTGGATTGGATGGATGTTTAGTGTTTATGAATATTTGGATGGATGTTTATGTATATTTATGCATTTATACAGTATTGATTATAACTGTAAATTGGTAAAGCATGAAACCGATCTAATAATAAGATGGTTAAAATGACTAAGTGACCGTTAGGGTCCAGGCCCGGCATACTCAGCGACTATCGCTGATACTACACCATTACAGGTTGTTGATTATTGTCAAAGCCGAAGAGCGGGAACAGAGTAATTGGAGTTTTACCTTAATTATTACAGCACATGGAGTTTGTCTATATGACAATGAAGATGGTGAATTGTATTGTGGTAAGGTTATGTATATTTAGGATTGGGTAGACGCTCATTTGTCGATGTTTATGATTTATGGACTTAGTATGATTGTATAGGAGTTTCATCGTTATCACCGCGTTAGTAGTTTTTTATGTTGGAAATTGGATGTAGTTTGGCTTCGTTGCTCGCATGGGCGAGTAATGGCCGGTGACACCCGAGTGAGTATTGTTGTTGTTATTAATTATTCCGCTGTAAGACGTTTTATTTATTGCTACGTGAGAGATTATTACGTGTTTGTGGAGAGGGGTGTTACAAAAGTGGTATCAGAGTTGTAACACCCCATCCAACATTAACACACTTAACAACAAACTGCAGCGGAAAACATACTTCATCACATTACTTAACTCGTTGGTGTTACACGCCGTTAACCACCCACGTGGCTAACAAGGCTATTACATATACATTGTACCGGTCTGATGGACTAGATTCCCGAGCGACTACACATTACTGTCCCTTTCCATTAACAACAACAACAACATACACCTTTCGACTGTACCGAGTATTCACAAACTAATGCCGATAACAATTACGGTCTTACTACACCTACTGTACATATATAACTTAAAAGATTACCCATGTACATACGACTACCCCGTCCTACTCTCGAACGGCTTCCAGCTCCTTGTACCTGAAAATAGGAAAAGAAGAGAAAAGGGTGGCCCCCCAGGGGCTCAGCACCTTTGCTGGTATGGTAATCCCGCAACCCGCATGCTACCGGGCCACGCACAACTATTTGTCGTCTTAGCATGTAGTTGATTATATTTGAATCATGCATGTAAACTACAAATACACAACACATTACACTGCACAACAATGGCACCTTAAAACAGCCAATACAACTATACTTAACAAATCACTCATTGTGATCTTTAACTCCTAGAGTGTTTCTCCTTTAACGGAACTATTTCCTTAATAGACGACACATACCCACCAATCGGGTTATCCTTAAACGCCTCTTTCAATAAACTGGAATTCATATCCATAATCCACATACTCCACATCTTGACAACATATCACATCACATCGCAATAAGAATTGCAGCACAACATTAATACATAACATAACGGGAACGGTTCCCTTTATGAACCGGCCCAAACATAGTCAGTTCACTTGTAGCCTAGAGAATGTTGCCAGTCTCAAGATAAGCTCGTTACATAACTCGTTACCATCTCGTTAGATGAACGGATAACTTAACACAAGGTGCCTCGGATATAGTGATCCAAGCACACCGAACAAACATAAACATAGTATGCCCCTGTGGCCCGACGTGAGTCAGTAAAATAGCCTTGGTTAAGCTAAAGGGAAGGTTAGAAACCAAATTGGAAAACAACCATAACATACAGAGAGGATCGAACCTGATATGACAACGACCCCCATAATCACACGCGTGGCCGGAACAGACCGGACTCCTCACTTCGCCCGTTAGCACTTGTTAGAAGTTCAACATTGAACTTAATAAATAATCACAAACATTGGGTTATGAAATACCCCAAACCTTAGTATGTTGTGTAAATGTTAAACTATGGTATTTAAAGGCTAAAAAGTGCCTTAGAAACATAAATGAATCATTTAAACCATGGTAAAACACAATAAACACTAAGACACGGTTTGAGCAAAAACATGCTCTAAGCTTGGAGTGAACTTGGCTAGGACCCAAAGAGCCTAACAAGACTTGATAATGTTTAATTATGACTTTATAAGGCTAATTAAGTCCTTATGAAACTTTGGTAGACAATGAAACCAAACAAACACAAATAAATACCTTAAGGTCAATATGGGCCAAAATGTGCTCTAAGCTTGGGATAAAGGTGTATAAGACCTAATGGTCATACCTATGCCTTATTTATATGTTAATGAACATATTAAATCAATTACTAAAGAAAACCAAGCTTGAAAACAAGTTAAAACGCAAAATGTGCTTTAAGGAGTCTTAAAGCACGTTTTTGAAAAATTGTCTTGTAAATGAGTTTTGAATGGCTAAATGTCCATCATTACTCTCTAATTAACGTGTACTATATAGTATCACATTTGGGTGGCTATATCAATGGGAAATCAAAAATTTCACTTCTATGTGCCTTGTTTTTGGTGAATAGTGATTTTTTAAACTAGTTTGTAACATATAATGTTATAAGTGAGACAATTGACTAATAAAGTCTAAAATACCCCCTTGCTACTATTTGGGGCCGGTTTCCTCATAAGGGAATGAGTCATCCCTTTGTTAAATTGATAAGATAGAAATTGATAAAGTAAAACACTATTTACTTTACTTAAATATCTAAAACTAACAAGCAAACTCATTTCCTCATTCTCTCATTCCTTTCTTCATTTCCCACGGTGGTCTTCTTCTTCCTCCTCTCTCCATCGGTTTCCAACAGAGCCATACCATTCTTCACCCTTCTTCACTTGTAACTTATGACTCCATGCTCCGAATTTAATTCCGAGACTACCGTTCTCTTAGTTGGAGCAAGCTCTTCATTCCTATCTTTTCAAATCATCAAAACCACCATTTCGGTGCCAAGGAGAACTTCCATGGAAGGAGCTTGAGCTAATATTTTTATGCCTTGTTGATCACCTTTGCTTCAAGGTAAGGAAAAACCAAAGAAAACTCCATTTCCTTCATTTTGGTGTTGACCGAAAATGCACCTTGTAATGGTGTCTTCTCTTGTCTTGTTTTAGCTTCATTTAAATCTTCCAAGGGCTAGGGGAGTCCTCTCTTGATACTCATTCAAGCTCTCTTTCCATTCAAAGGTAAAACAATTACCTTGATGTGTTAAACAATATATGTAACTAGGGTTTACAATGAGATAAAGCTTAAAGCTTATATACTCATTTCAATGTTGGTATATTGTTTAGTTGTTGGCAAGGAACCAAATGCCTTACCGGTTTTACAAGGAAACAAGAAAGAAATTTGTGAGGAAAAGAGGTAAACAAGCTATCTCAATGTGGTTTAATGCCTTAGGAGAAATAAGCTTATAATGCTTGTTAAAACTACCTAAAGAGCAAATGGTGAATGACCTAGTAAAGTGTTCTCAAGGAGATTAGTAAAAGAACATATGTATTGGTGTATGTATTTGCAGGTCAAAGGCATTATTTATGTGGGAAATTCAGTGTTTATGGTTTATGCAATTTAAGGGCCTAAGAGCCATGTTGTTTAAGGGCCTAAGTGCCAAGCAATTTAAGTTATGCACTATATTGTGATGTAGTGCTAAATGTGTGAAGTCTTGTGTATAAAAATGTGTTTGATGAATTTTAGGTGTTCTCGAATGAAATAAGGTAAAAACCTAAGTGTTTGGATGTGAGTATATACAAGAGAAGCTATGGCCAAATTTGGGAAAATGTGTAAGAAGTTCTAAGTGTTTTAAATGGTTTTGGTGAACTAGGAAGTGTTAAAGGTGAACAAATGTTTTACTTGGGAAGAAAACATGTATTAAGGTGATTTAGAGGGATGCAAGGATTTAGTGTTATCTTGGAAGTTCTAGGAATTCAATGTGTGTTTTGAGAATGTTGATGTACAAGGAAGAAATGATGTTTAGGTAAGATGTGAAAAGGAGATTTAGTTAGTAAGAAAGAAGTTTGAGCGATGATGTTAAGGTGTAGAGGAAACACCTTGGTATAGTGGTCATTATAGGTGAAATACCACCTAGAAATCTTAAGGAGAAAACATTCCAAGTGCTAAGAATTTTGTAAGGAATTTGTGAATGATAAGATGGTTTTGGTGTGTGATTTAAAGAGTTTAGTACATGGCTAAAGGTGTGTTTGAGGTGTCAAATGATGTTAGAACATTAGGAGGCTTGAGGAAAAATTTGGAGAAAGTTTGACAATGTATGGGAAGTTTCTGCAGCCGACCTACCCAGGGACCGACCCCAGTCTGGGTCGGTCGGGCAGAAACTGTGAACTTAGATGATCTCTGCAGCCGACCTACCCAGGGGGTGGGTCGGTCGGTGGGTCGGTCGGACCTTAAAAAAAAAAAAAATTATTAATTAAATTTTAAGAATGTTGAGTGGTATTAGTGGTATGCCATTAAGAGAGTATTGGTGATTAGAAAAATAATTATAAAAGGACTTAAGAGATTAAGTTAAGTAATATTTAATGTTTAAGGTTATGAAATGATATGTAATGATGGGGATTGATAGGTAATGATGTTTAGGTTGTTAAGGACATGTTAGGTGAGTTTTAAGTGGCAAGTAAGTGGGTGAAAGTTGAATCAAAGTGTAAAAGTAAAACAAGTTAAAATGTAAAGTTATGTAACTAAGTTAACGGGGAAAGTTAAGCATTAGACATTAAATAATAAAGCAAACCCCGATGTTAATAAAACACATGTGATGTTAACAGTTGTTCGAGAATCGCTCGAGGAACATAAGTGGACGTGGTAAAGTGGACTCCGGTGACAGGTATGGTTTTCTTGCAACCTGTGTCCTACCGGATTACAACCGGCTTGTATGCCAAAGTGTTTTTCTGAATGTTGCCACCTTGTAAGATAAAAACATGTAATGAGTTTACAGTAATTCATTTATGTGGCGAAATTGGCCTCCGATACCGTTTAACCTCAAATATGTGTTAAACCTTAGCTAACCAAATCTAGGATCACATGAGTGATCGGTATTCGGAGTTGACGACCCAAACCTTGGGAACGTGCTAACCACGGCTATGTGTGAGTTAGTTGGATATTGTTTGTTGTATGCAAGTGTGTGAACCTCCCTTGTGTGCTTAACCGGTTATGATACCGTATGGTGTGTGGATGTGGTAGGCTCCATAATGGATCTCTACTACTTATATTTATAAGTGTATATGTACTAATGGGGGGTGAGGAGTCCGGTTTTCCGGCCACGCGTGTGATGGACGGGAGTCGATGTCATATCCGGTTCGGCTCTCTTGGTGTATGTATAGGTGGTATTCCAATTTGGTTTCTACCTTCCCTTAGCTTATCCAAATCTAGTTACTGACTCACGTCGGGCCACAGGGGCATACGAATGTTATTTCGGTGTGCTTGGGATTACTATATCCGACACACCTTGGGTATAAGTTAACCGTTCTATATAACCGGACGGTAACGAGGTTGGTAACGAGCTTAACATGGGATTGGTAATAATCTCTAGGCTCACTATGTATACTAACTATGGTGGAAGGTTCCTTGTGAGAGCCGGTTTATGGTGTTATGTATTGGTGTTGTGCTATGCAAATTCCCTTGCCATGCTACGATAAGTGTACGTTAGGTGTTTAGAATGATTGTGATGTTATCATGTAATACGTCAAACAGGAAAGGTTTGGTTATGTTTGTTATGTGAGGAATGAGTTATGTTGTAGGATATGGAGTGTGTGGATCATGGAAATGAATCCCAGTTTGTGACAAGAGACGGTTAAGGATAACCCGATTCATGGGTACATGTCGTTCGTTAAGGAAGTAGCTCCGTTTTAGAGGAGAGCCACTCTAGGGTTTAAGGAATCATTGGATGGTTGGTTAAGTGTGGATGTGTTGGTTATAGGTTGAGCCCATTGAGGCGAAATGTTGTGTGTTATATGTCTATGGCTTGTATGCATGATTTAAATATAATCAACTGCATGCTAAGACGACAATTAGTTGTGCGTGGCCCGGTAGCATGTGGGCTGCGGGATTACCATACCAGCAAAGGTGCTGAGCCCCTTGGGGGCCACCCTTTTTTACCTTTTCTATTTCAGGTACAAGGAGCTGGAAGCCGTTCGAGAGTAGGACGGGGTAGCTGACTGTGCGTGGGTAGCCATTTAAATTGAGTATGTACTGTAGGCGTAGTAAGACCAAAACTGTTATCGGCATTAGTTTGTAAATACTCGGTACAGTGGGAATGTATGTATATAATAAATGTTGAAAACGGAATGAGGATTGTATTGTGTAGTTGCTCGGGAATCTAGTCCATCAGACCGATACAAATGTATGTGTATTAGCCTTGTTAGCCACGTGGGTGGTTAACGGCGTGTAACACCATTGAATTAAGTAATGTGATGAGTTGGTATTTCCGCTGCAGTCTGATGTTAAGTGTACGGTGGTGGTTGGGGTGTTACAGGTTAAGTCTTGTTAGACACACACAAGGAGAGAGAGTCATACATTCACACGCAAACATCACACCAAACATCACATGACTAACTCACGCATAGCCGTGGTTAGAACGTTCCTAGGTCGGAAACGTTATCACCGATACCGTTCTCTTACGTTTACCTAATAGTGGTTAACTAGCCCTTCATGCGCATTCGAGTTACCGGCATCGGCACGTAACACACAACAACAATAACGACTGTAACTCGTTTCATGATTTATCTTATAACGTGGCAAACATACAAAAACACATTGGCATACAAGCCGGTGTAATCCGGTAGGACACAGGTTGCAAGAAAACCATACCTGTCACCGGAGTCCACTCTATCATGTCCACTTATGTTCCTCGAACAATTCTCGAACAACTGATAATATTACATGTACTTTTATTAACATCGGGGTAACATGATTGTTTAAAGTCTAATGCTCATAACTTATCCCCGTTAACTTAGTTAAATAACTTCACATTTTAACTTGTTTTACTTTACATTTTAATACAACTTTTCCTCCACTAAATTGTCATTATAACTCACTAGGGTTCACTACTTAAACCACACTTTGTTTGTTTTTTTTTACATGTTTTGGGCCGTCCGACCCACAACTGGGTCGGACCGTTCCAGAAACTTTTCCGTCTTTCAAGTCCTCCTGTCTGACCCATGTCCGACCCAAGACCTCTGGGTCGGACCATTCCAGAACCCTCAACGGGTGAACTAACTGGGGCTGTCCGACCCACCCTGGTCGGACCACTGGGTCGGACAACATCAGAATTTGTCCAAAACTTGTCAAACTTTCTCCAAACTTTTCCTCAAGCCTCCTAATTGTTCTAACATCATTTGGCACATTTAACCCTTCATATAACATCCATAAACTCATTTTAACTCCTTAAACACTTACTTTTTTTCTTACCAAAGTTCCTAACACTTATAATGTTTTCTCCTTAGTTCCTCCAAGTGGTATTTCATAATTATGATAACCACTATGCCAAAAGTGTTCCCTTACCATCATAACATCATCTCTTAACATCTTTTCTTACTAACTAAATCTCCTTTTTCACATCTTACCTAAACATCATTTCCTCCTTGTACATCAACATTCCTAAACCTTAAACAAACTACTCCAAGACTTTATTACATCCTCAAAAACACACATTGAATTCCTAGAACTTCCAAGATAATACCTAAATTCTTGTATCACTCTAAATCACCTTAATACATGCTTTCTTCCCTAGTAAAACACTTGTTCACTTTTAACACTTCCTAGTTCACCAAAACTTATTTAAAACACTTAGAACTTCTTATACACTTTCCAAATTTTGCCATAGCTTCTCTTGTATATTCTCACATCCAAACACTTAGGTTTTTACCTTATTTCATTCAAGGACACCTAAGTCCATCAAGAACTTTCTCTCACACACAACACTTCACCAAATTCACACTACATCACAATATAGTGCATAACTTAAATTGCTTGGCACTTAGGCCCTTAAATAACATGGCTCTTAGGCCCTTAAATTGCATAAACCTTAAACACTGATTTCCCCATAAATAATGCCTTTGACCTGCAATTACATACAACAACACATAAGCCCTTTAATAGTTTCCTTGAGAGCATTTTACTAGGTCATTCACCATTGGCTCCTTAGGTATTTTATTAAGCAAATCAAGCTCATTTTTCCAAAGGCATTTAAACTACATTGAGATAGTTTGTTTACCTCTTTTCCTCTCAAACTTCTTTCTTGTTTCCTTGAACCGAAAATCAGCAAGGAGTTTGATCACTTGTCAACTTTCTAATCAATATACATATAAGGGTAATGAGCTTAAGAATTCACACTTAAACTCATATACAAACCCTAGTTTAACATAAGTGTTTTAATACACTAAAATGATATTCACCTTTGAATTTCAAAGAGAACTTGAATATGTATCAAGAGAGGACTCCTCCTTGTCCCTTGAAGATTGAAATGGAGCTATGAAAGAACAAGAGAAGACACCATCAAAGGTGATTCTCGGTTACACACAAAAACAAGAGGGAATGTTGTTTTTCTTTGATTTTCCTTACCTTGAAGCAAAGGAGAATGACAAGGCATGAAAAGGTGAGCTCAAGCTCCAACAATGGTGAATCTTCATGGCACCGAAATGGAGTTCTTGAAGATTTGAAAAGAGAGAAGTGTAGAGCTTGGCCTAACTAAGACAAATATGGTCTTAGAATTTGATTTGGTATATGGAGCTAGGAGATATAAGAGATTGAAGATGGTGGTGTGAGTGGTGCTCTAGCAAACCGAGAATGGAGCTTGGGAGAAGATGAAGAAATCGTGTGAAATGAAGAAGGAAGGGAGAAATGAAATGAGGTGTTGCTTTTACAAGATATTTACCTTATAAAGTAGCTTTCTTCTTTTACTCACTTTTCCTTCCTTTCCTTAATTGATTTCTTTTACATGTTGGTGACTCACCATAATAAAAACCGGCCCCCATCTCTACCTAGGGGTATTTTAGTCTTTGTTGACCATTTAACTTACTTATATACACTTATGTTATAAACTTGCTTATTTTGTTACTATTCACTAAAACAAGGCACATAGATGTGAAATTTTTGATTTCCCATTGATATAGACTTCCAAATGTGATACTAAGTAGTACACATGTTAATTAAAGAGTAATGATGGACATTTAGCCATTCAAAACTTATTTACAGACAATTTTTCAAAAATGTGCTTTAAGACTCCTTAAAGCACATTTTGTTTTAACTTGTTTTCAAGCTTGGTTTTCTTAGTATTGATTTAATATGTTCATTAACATATTTATAAGATATAGGTATGACCTTTAGGTCTTATACAAATTTATCCCAAGCTTAGAGCACATTTTTGCCCATATTGACTTTAAGGCATATTTGTGTTTTGTTTGGTTTAATTGTCTACCCAAGGTTTCCTAAGGACTTAATTAGCCTTATTAAATCATAATTGAATTATTATTCTTGTTAGGCTCTTTGGGTCCTAACCAAGTTCACTCCAAGCTTAGCATGTTTTTGCTCAAACTGTATTTTAGTGCTTTATTGCATTTTACTATGGTTTAAATGTTCACTGATTTTTAAGGCACTTTTTACCCTTTACATACCATAGTTTAAATATTTAACAACATATCAAGGTTTGGGGTATTTCAATCTACCCCCCTTAAAAGAACTTCGTCCTCGAAGTTCACACTTCCCACACATCATTAGATTAGAACACGGGAATAACTCACAAAGTAGAACTTCCATAACCAACGTACTTTACATCACAACCTCGGACTTAATGGTCTGGGTAACATATTCACTTGCATACAAACATAACATAACATAACTATAACCCTGACTCAATGGTCCGGGTATCTTAACACAACGTTTGCACAAACATAACAACCCTTAGACTCTTGGGTCTGGGTAACATGACAACATTTAGACCCATAGGTCTTGATAACACAACAGCCTTTAGACACATAGGTCTATGTAACACAACACATTTAGACTCATAGGTCTTGATAACATACACTTTTGGAACTCAAGGTCAAAGTAATATTTATTACACATACCACACAACATGTCATATCATGTATAACAATCAAAACTATCTTCGATATACACTGTGATCCCTCAGACCTGGTCGCGATGGACACCTTCCGTCCCCGTTCCTTTGGGAGATCAAAACAATCACTTAAATTTGAAGTTTTTTTTGTGAGGTTAAATAAAAGAACTTTAATTATGTAGAGTATCTATCGACATTTTATAAATACCAATTCCAAATCCTTTTGAAAACACATACCACTCCAAGTCCAACTTATGCTCTTTGCTTCTTTCTTAGCGTGGTTAGTTGTGACCACTTATAGGGAGCTTCAAGAATCATCCAACCCTGATGTGATCAGCACCAGTGTTGAACTATCCTTCCACCCCAATTTGTGTTCGGCTTCCCTTGATCTCATGATAATCAAGTTTCACCTCCCACTTCAATTTCAAGTGAAATACCCCAAACATAAGTATGCTAAGTAAACATCAAATCATGATTTAGTAAGGCTGAAATATGCCTTAGAAAGATTGGTAGACAATTTAAACCAAGTTAAAACACAAGATGTGCTTTAAGAAGTCTTAAAGCACATTTTTGAGAAATTGTCTTAGAATTGAGTTTTGAGTGGCTAAATGTCCATCATTACTCTTTAATCAACATGTGTACTAATTAGTATCACATTAGGAGGTCTAAATCAATGGAAATCAAAAATTCCCGATTATGTGCCTTGTTTAGTGAATAGTAACTATTTAGTGCTAGTTAAGTTAATCAACATAAGTCAATAATGGTCAACAAGACCATGTTAGCCTTATTTAAGAGGGGCCGGTTTTCTATGTGAGTCACCACATGAGTCATCAAATGAGAAGGAAAAGAAGAGTAAAGTGAGAAAAGTTACTATTTGCTTTATAAAAGCAACTACCTTATATTAGTCTACCTCTCTCCTCTCTTCTTCATTTCTCTTCTTCTTCCACGGTTCTTCTCTTCTTTTCCTCTGTTCCAAACCGTCCCAAGCAGCCTCCATTGTTGCTTCACCTTGCTTTGGCAACAACTTACTCATTTTAGCTCCAAATCAAAAACTAAACACATATTATTCTTAGTTAGGTCAAGACCTATCTTTCTATCTTTTCAAATCTTTCAAAGCTCCATTTTGGTGCCATGAGAAAACTTCATTGATGGAGGAAAATCAAGTTTGAAGAGCTCATTAGCTTCTCCATTCTCTTAAGGTAAAGAATATGTAAGAAAAATCAAGTTTCCACCATTTCTTCTACATGGCCGAAAATTTCTACTCATGGGGCCTTGTTTTTATGCCTTGTTCTAGCTTGATTTATTCACCAAGGACTAGTGGATGTCCTATTTCATTCAATGCCAAAGTCTACCTTGAGACTTCAAAGGTAATCATCCACTTTTATGCCTTAGAACACATTTCTAACCTAGGTTTTTATTCCTTGAGGTTAGTGCATTGTTTAGTACTCATATGAGTCCTTAAATATTGATTAGAACATTGGCAAAAGGAATTTAAGTGGTGGCCGAGATCTATGCAAGAAGAAGGCCTAAGGAGGAGATTAAGATAAGCTTGAGAAAACAAGGTAAAATGCTTACCTAATGGTGGTTTAAGATTAAGGAATGAGTTTTAGATAAATACCAATGTGGCTTAGAGCTTACATTGTGTATTGGGTTATATAACCTAAGGAAAAAGAACTTAAACAAGCTTATGAACTTGTGATTAAGGAGCTAATGAGAATGAGTTAGTAATATAAGGTTAAGGTGGATTTTAAGAGCATTATAACTACTATGAGATTGATGAGTGTATTTGCAGGTTGAAAGCTTATATATGTGGGAAATTCAGTGTTTAAGTTTAAGTCATTTAAGGGCCTAAGAGCCATGTCATTTAAGAGCCTTAGTGCTATGCAATTTAAGATTATTGCAATATATTGAGTTTGTTGTGAATGAGTTGGTTTGGTGATGAGATATGATGAGAAAGAACTTGAGGTGTGTGAGATGGTTAAATGAGGAAAATAATGTGTTTGGGCATGCTATGATGCTAGAGGTGCTATGGCAAAATTTGAGTAGAAAATAAGTGTTTAGGCGATGGTGGTGAATTAATATGACCTAGGATTTACTAGGAATCATTACGAGGTATTTGAGTGGAGATTAGTTAACTAAGGAGTCCTTGAGGTTTAGGATGACCTAGAGATGTCTAGGAGGAGTTAGAGGAATGGTGAGTGTTTTGAGCACACCAAAATCATGAGATGAGGAATATAAGAAGTGTGCATAAGTTTAAGGAGAAGGTGTAATGATTAAGGTGATTTGAATGTGTTCTAAGGGGAATTAATGACTAAGGAAGTACTAGGAAGTTTTAGAGGTCGTCTTGATGAAAAGAGGTGTAGATGTCTAAGAGGGACTAGGGGATCCAACTGGTTAATTTAAAGCACCAAAACCATAGTGAAGGAATCTAGGAAACTTGTACAAACTTTGAAGGAAAATAAGGTATAATGACTTGTAGGCATGTGCTAGAGTACATATAGCTTTGAGAAGTGTGAGTAAAGCAAATGGGTTGTGCATGATGATGCTTGAGGAGTACTTGAGATAGTTGTGAAGAAACACTTTGGATAGTTGAAGTTTTAGACAAAGTTTACATGTTGGAAATGTAAGGAATTAAGTTATAAGTGTTAAGAGTTTAGTAAGAACTTGAATAATGATCAAGGAATTTAGAGGTGAGTTGATCCATGAGTTAGGAGGATTTTAAGTGCTAAAATGGTGTTGGAACATGTGTTAATACATGGGAAAAGATTAGAAGAAGTTTGGACAAAAGAACAAGTGTGGAAAGAGGTTCAAAACTGTAAAATTTGACAGTTTAAGATGTGGTCCGGGACTTAGTCCTTGGATAAAGTCCCGGACCAGCACTAAAATCAGGCCGAGAATGTACCCAGGGGTTGGTCCGGGACCTTGGGTAAGTACCAAGTCCCGGACCATAGCTAAAATAAGGCCGAGACTAAGGACAGCCATTGGTCCGGGACCTTAGGTCCGGACCATGTCCCGGACCAGGCAAAAATACAAAGAAAGTGTGCTTTTCAAGAGGTAAATGAAGGGGGCTTGTTGGGGAATGTTATTATAAGGTTGTTAAGAGTTGTTTGGTGGAGTTTTAAGGATATTGGAGGTGTGAACAAGTGTGAGGTAAAATGAGAAATAAGTAACATAAGAGGTTAAGCTTAAACTACAATGACTTAGAGGTACTTAGTTGGAAATCATTAGTGATTAAGTAAGCTAGGTTAATTAAAAGTAATTAACCACCCAATTTGGTGAATGTTTTAGGGTTTGAGAATTTGGACTCCGGAGGAGAGTAAGCGACCGAACGACCAACGGTGAACGGTACAGTTCTCTTGTGACCTGCTTGCTAACGAGGTGTCCCTCGGCTTGTGTGCTATTTGTTTTGTGTGCTCACTAAACAAGATAAAGCATGCAACCGGAATATATTATATTATTGTATGGTTGTGTGATGTTTGAAAACTAACACAACATACCGTGAGAACTTACTAACCAATGTTTAGTAAGAATTGAGTGAGACTAAGGAACGCCCCCTAATAGGGACGATATGAACCGAAAGAGGTTAACCAACAAACATGGTCTTGAGACTATTACTAACTGGAACTTGAGTGAGGAAACCCGGGACCGATCTCCGGTCATGCATGCTAAGGAAAAAGGGGGACGGTATCTGAATCAGATCCGCCCTCCGCTTAAGGACTTGTCTTCGGACTTGTAGCCTAGGGCCGGTTGCCGGCTCAGCTACGCTGGATTCCCGTCCAGGGTAGGTGGCATTAAGATGGTGCGGTGGGATCACCTAAATCCCAGGTTTGGACTTAGGCTACAACCATTCCCCTCCAGGAACGGTTTGTATTCTGAGAATAAGTTAAGATTAAGATAAGTTACAATCATTCCTTTTTAAAGGATGATTTGTATTGTTAAGATTAAGATTAAGTTAAGATTAAGATAAGTTACAATCATTCCTTTTTAAAGGATGATTTGTATTGTTAAGATTAAGATTAAGTTAAGATTAAGATAAGTTACAATCATTCCTTTTTAAAGGATGATTTGTATCATTAAGATTAAGATTAAGTTAAGATTAAGATTAAGGTGAGGTTAAGATAAGTTGCAACCATTCCTTTTTAAAGGATGGTTTGTATTATTAAGATTAAGGTAAGTTACATCCACTCCTTATTAAAGGATGGTTGTTTCTAAGATTAAGATAAGGCTAAGAGTGAGGTGAGATAGGGATGGACTAAGATTAGGAGGGAACATTACTTAAGGAGTTAAATAACTAACTCTCCAATTAAGGGAACGCGTTTAAGTCGTTCATTGTGTGTGAACTTTGATTGTTCATATATGGATTGTTGTTTACAGCATTTACTATTATGTTGTGCATCTAATCAACCTCCATGCTATCGACAATTAGTCGTCGTAGCCACGTTAGCTTGGGGGCCATGAGGGGATCGTACCAGCATTCGTGCTGACCCCCTTTGGGGGCTGTTTTTACTACACAGGTACAACAGGAAGCGGCCGTCGCGAGAGTAAGAAGAGGATACAAGTGTTAAGGGTTAAGAGTGGCCTACGAGTTGTGCATGTACACTCGTATGGCAATTTAAGTTAGTAAGATGTATAGGACGTGAGGGGGTTGTAAGAAGGATATGTAAATGTTTAAGATTGTTGCTCTAATGTTCGGTATATTCTGTAGTCAGACCGTGGCAAGGTCCTGGATTGTAAAGAATTCCGCTGTGACATGTTTATATATATACTGTTAAGTTGCGAGACCACATTGGATTGAGTTGGGGTGTTACAAAAAGTGGTATCAGAGCGTAGTTACGCTCTGAAGACAAGAAATACCGAACTTAGGAGATATTGAGGTTGAGATTGAGTTACGGGTTAAGGGTTGAGATAGAGTGTGAGGTGCGTTAGCCAGGACTCCCGGTGTTTACCGGATATCCATAGTACCTAGGCCCGCCCTCCACATCCCTAACCCTAAATATGTGGAACAAACGCCAGAGAGAAGAAAGCCTTCTCTTACTCGGGGAAACCCGATCTGGCAGTTAGCTAACAGTAAGCAATACGAGAAACAACTTGTTGTACAACAGTTATGGAGAACTGGGAGATTTTAAATGGAGCGCATCAATAGAGGAACAGGCACTACCTATGTAATTCCATCAATAAAGGAACGGTAATTACCGGCAACATGGGTCGACATGCTACGCAGTCGAAATAACCCGCCATACCAATGATAAGGAAAGCACTACGGGTGCAATAGAAAGGAAAAAGGGAAACGACATGAGTACCGGACAGTGGTCCGAAGAAGCATAACAGTATGATAATACAGAGCATGAGGATTGAGATTACTGGAAGGTCCAGGTAAGAACCGGGAACTCCAAACCCCATACAATGAAAAGGATTGCAAACCTGCTAGACATAACACGGACAACGGTGGAAACACATATAAATTGTGTACCAAAATAGGACTACGGTGTAGTGCCTAAAGGAGAATCATTACTGAGTAACCACGACAAAATGTGTGGAGACAGGAGCGAGCATTAAGACATAAGAAAATATTAAGGGGTTCCCTCAGAAAGAGGAACGCCCTAATAAATGACAGCACTGTCAAACAACAAGGAAACTGCCGGATGGTCGTTATCCAAAATAAGAGATTATCGAAGGAGTCCCGAGGACTACCAATTACATGGAATTAGAAGGAGCATCACTACCAGTGTACCTTGTACCAATACCCATCCTGCATGGCGCACTTGCCATAGCAAGTGCTACCACGGTTAAGCCACTCGAAAAGCCATCAAGGCAAATAGGAGACGCTACAGTTGAAACGCATATTAATACTGGATGTAAACCATAAGAACAAAAAAATAGACCTTGGAAGGCCCGACGGCCTGACCATGATGAATGAACCGACACATCAGCCAGCAGGAGTGAGCTTGACAAATACTAAACCATATAAATACTAGCAACGGTACAACCCACTACAACAACAACCGACAGTACGGTAAGAACACCAACCTCAAACTCTACAAGGAAAACCTAAGAGACCGCTCGGTGATCCGAGCAAAACAATATGTAAGCAATAACATACTAGGAATGTAAAATAAGACACCTTTGAGACCGTTGACATAACGTTTTCTAAAAAGGAGCGGGCATAGTCGAGCCGAACGACTGATGAATGACAGTTAACACTGTTTGTTTAACTCATTAACACCCAAATATGATTGACCATCAACGGGTGGCATAGTCAACGGAAGTTGAACGAAGCGTTGAGATGGAAGTATAAGATGACAGGATGATATCCAACTTGGACACCGTAAGGCAAACGCCTAATACGAACCTAACCTTGATTGCTAAGAGACATAAGTCTAGTAAAATGACAGTATTGTCAAGACATTAAGTAACCTCAGATCACCTGAACAACTTCCATAGCAGGAAGCAGGATGTAACAACTTACCATAAAACCCGATACTACATTTAGTATGTAACCTAATGATTGATGGTGTTCCAAGGGACCAGAAGTTTATGAGGATAACCTACAGATGAGTAAGAGTACAAATAATGAACTGAGACATTAAGCACTAAGAGCCTACGAGCCAAGGATGTTAACCACATCAGAGCCCGAGGCGCAATAAGTTATAAGAGAGCTTGTATAAACCAAAAAAAAAGGGTACCAATGAGAATATTGAGATAATGCTAAGGACAGGAGCGGAGAATGAACCATGCCTTTTTAGGGTGGGGATACCCCTCCTTGTTGTGTGGCCATGAGTGGGAATGAACCCCTCAAAAGGGCTTTCACATATTAGAGATAAAATACACTTTATTTAGAAAATGAGAACTATGAACCTTGAGGTTACCTTAGAACATACCAGATACACTTGAGTAATAAGGAAGGTTGCAGAGATAGACCCCATATCCGACACCAGGATGTAAGAATTAGTGATCGTCAGAGATAAACACCGTGACTGCACATTATGGCACGTCAATTAATCAATGCTCAGGAGAGCTTGTAATTCAGTGGATGACTTCTTCAATAACCAGTTAAACTACATGGTAGACAACAGCACTAAGGATGAAAGAAAGCGAAAGAAGTTAGCCTACTTACGAATCTGAGATTGGAACAGAACATCTTCATATCAAGAGCCAACTATTTTACAACACGGTACGACAACCGCCTATACCAGAATGAGAGAACTCCCAGTGTGTTTACACCAAGAAGGGATTGAGTATAAGGTAGGACATTAGAATAAATGAATAAGAGGTTGCACCATTGATGGGCAACATGGTAAGGGCCAACTACCATGGTAGTAGGGCGTCAGTATAATAGTTATAAGTGGATTAAGTCATGGTGCGCGGAAGGCGACCATTGTGAATGAGCCGTCAAATATTGACACTGAGGCAATTAGATGTATGAGTTAAGACCAGCATAAGTAAGAAAATAAGATGGAAGACGAACTGAGCATTGATGCCAGTAGTCTGGACCTAGTTAGGTAAGATTTCGCAGGAAGCACACTACCCATTCCTTAAGGAACTGGAAGTGCTTTCCTAATATAATGAAAATGAGAAAGAAGATAAGAGGCTCTATGGAAAGAGACCTAAGCTACTAAGAAATAGAATCAATACGGAATACAGAAAGGAGCTGGAGCATACCATACCCAAGAACGCAGTAAATGGATTTTCCTTGATTAACATCAAGAAGAACAATGAATGTTATTATGGAACAATGAAAGAGGAGATCGACAACAGAATACTTCATAATTAGCAATAGCTAAACGTGTGACGGACACTATGAGTTTACTAAAACGAGACGTGGGACGACTGCACCCCACAGGGGCTTGCAGGCCTGACACGCTCATTTATGAGTTAGTTGGGTAAGTAGTAATGTACCAGTAAGGTACCCCATGCATGTGAACGAGTGGTGTAAGGAACACGGGAAGTAGTCGACTCCGTACCACCGACAACGACGCAAGATCAGACAAGAGCAGCTACCACAACAGTCGAAGAGAAGAATTTAGTTGAACCAGTAACGCAAGGGAATCAAAGAACAAATAATTAAGGACTATGAAGTGCGAGAAGCACGGATTGTTAAGTACAGACATTGGACATGTCTTAAGATGTAAGAGGTTAAGACTGTAAGGCGCGATATGCACTAAACAGTAGTTTCAGACTAAGAATCATCCTCAGACCAAAGGTCAGTTGGGGAGAACAATTTAGACATTCGAGAAAAATACTAAGAGTATGAGCATAAGATCTTCAAGGAGAATGGATAGACGAGTTACAACTCATTAAGGCCGTGTATATATAAAGATAACACGTGTCCATTGAGACAATTAAGCCTAAGATTATCAGAGTCGCGCAGCGGAAGCTAGCAGACCACTACTTTGAGATTAGACCAAACTAAGTTAAGAATACGGTATAAGTACCGTTAAGAATCCCTGATACAGAGACTAAGTCATTTCTGATCGAATTATAAGTAAGATAGATGACGTGGAAGCTAGAATGCTTGGTGAGAATTAGACATCTTGAACTTATGTTCAAAGATGATGTGACGCTGATTACGTGGGCGTAATCCATTTTAAGGGGGGTAGAGCGAAAACCGCTTAGCGTATGTTTGTGTACTGAGTACATAAACTACGGTGTGCATAGCACAAAATAATTTGAGAATATGTTTTACATAAACATTTTGAGATAAATCATGGTTATTGCACACAGAAGATGTGAATACCATACATATTAAGTACCCATCTTGTTAACTCCGGTGTGAGTACAAGTTAAGAGAATTAAGGAAGAGGATTAAGGAGACTTAAGGAATAAGGAATATATGAGGTATAAGTCGATATGAGACTATGTGTGAGATAAGAATAAGATAACATTATGAGATACAATTTGATATGAATATGAGGAAGGAAATTGTAATGCTATGAGATGTAAGATGGTGAGAATTGGTATGGGACAGTTATAGAACTTAGTAGGAATTTAAGTTCTGAGGTAATTACTCAGAGATGAATTGGGAATGCTTGATGGAATGAGTTCACACTTTGGAGATGTATTGATTATGATTAGAAAACTAAAAAGATAGAAAATTGGACATGAGTGAATTATTTGGATGTTTGAAAATGACGTGGGAGGTGGAACTTGATTTTCTAGGGATCAAGGGAAACCGAACACAAATTGGGGTGGAAGGATAGTTCTACACTGATGCTGATCACATCAGGGTTGGATGATTCCTGAAACTCCCTACCAGTGGTCACAATTAAATCACACTAAGGGTAGAGGCCATAGGATAAAATGAAATTGGAGTTGATTGTATTTTTAATTAGAGGAATTATTCCTCACATGACCTCGTAAAAAGGATTACCTTTTTACTGAGTCTCGCCCATGAAGTCGAGGACGCACGAGCCTTTGTCTTCGGACCGGTAACAGGGAGAGCAGCGTGTTTTGTATGCTGGCCATGGTGACGAGGACGAATGAAGCCATTGTCTACGGACCGGTGACATGGGAGAATGCGTTGGAAAGAAAATTATGTGAATGTTTTAATCATCAAAAGAAACAAGGAGAATTTTGAGTGCTATACATGCTTAAGCATGTTGTGTGATATTTAAGTAAGAATGTGGCAGATCTAATGATCCAATGAGTTTACGTATACATAAGTATGATCTATATGATCTAAGGAATGAGGTAATACATGTATTCTAATAAGATAAGGTGCATGGGAACTTTGGGGACAAAGTTCTTTTAAGGGGGGTAGATTGAAATACCCCAAACATAAGTATGCTAAGTAAACATCAAATCATGATTTAGTAAGGCTGAAATATGCCTTAGAAAGATTGGTAGACAATTTAAACCAAGTTAAAACACAAGATGTGCTTTAAGAAGTCTTAAAGCACATTTTTGAGAAATTGTCTTAGAATTGAGTTTTGAGTGGCTAAATGTCCATCATTACTCTTTAATCAACAGTGTACTAATTAGTATCACATTAGGAGGTCTAAATCAATGGGAAATCAAAAATTCCCGATTATGTGCCTTGTTTAGTGAATAGTAACTATTTGTGACTAGTTTAAGTTTTAATCAACATAAGTCAATTAATTGGTCAACAAAGACCATGTTAGCCTTATTTAAGAGGGTGGCCGGTTTTCTAAGAGAGGTGAGTCACCACATGAGTCATCAAATGAGAAGGAAAAGAAGAGTAAAGTGAGAAAAGTTACTATTTGCTTTATAAAAGCAACTACCTATATTAGTCTACCTCTCTCCTCTCTTCTTCATTTCTCTTCTTCTTCCACGGTTCTTCTCTTCTTTTCCTCTGTTCCAAACCGTCCCAAGCAGCCTCCATTGTTGCTTCACCTTGCTTTGGCAACAACTTACTCATTTTAGCTCCAAATCAAAAAACTAAACACATATTATTTTAGTTAGGTCAAGCCTATCTTTCTATCTTTTCAAATCTTTCAAAGCTCCATTTTGGTGCCATGAGAAAACTTCATTGATGGAGGAAAATCAAGTTTGAAGAGCTCATTAGCTTCTCCATCTCTTAAGGTAAAGAATATGTAAGAAAAATCAAGTTTCCACCATTTCTTCTACATGGCCGAAAATTTCTACTCATGGGGCCTTGTTTTTATGCCTTGTTCTAGCTTGATTTATTCACCAAGGACTAGTGGATGTCCTATTTCATTCAATGCCAAAGTCTACCTTGAGACTTCAAAGGTAATCATCCACTTTTGTGCCTTAGAACACATTTCTAACCTAGGTTTTTATTCCTTGAGGTTAGTGCATTGTTTAGTACTCATATGAGTCCTTAAATATTGATTAGAACATTGGCAAAGGAATTTAAGTGGTGGCCGAGATCTATGCAAGAAGGCCTAAGGAGGAGATTAAGATAAGCTTGAGAAAACAAGGTAAAATGCTTACCTAATGGTGGTTTAAGATTAAGGAATGAGTTTTAGATAAATACCAATGTGGCTTAGAGCTTACATTGTGTATTGGGTTATATAACCTAAGGAAAAAGAACTTAAACAAGCTTATGAACTTGTGATTAAGGAGCTAATGAGAATGAGTTAGTAATATAAGGTTAAGGTGGATTTTAAGAGCATTATAACTACTATGAGATTGATGAGTGTATTTGCAGGTTGAAAGCTTATATATGTGGGAAATTCAGTGTTTAAGTTTAAGTCATTTAAGGGCCTAAGAGCCATGTCATTTAAAGAGCCTTAGTGCTATGCAATTTAAGATTATTGCAATATATTGAGTTTGTTGTGAATGAGTTGGTTTGAGTGATGGATATGATGAGAAAGAATTGAGGTGTGTGAAATGGTTAAATGAGGAAATAATGTGTTTGGGCATGCTATGATGCTAGAGGTGCTATGGCAAAATTTGAGTAGAAAAATAAGTGTTTAGGCGATGGTGGTTGAATTAATATGACCTAGGATTTACTAGGAATCATTACGAGGTATTTGAGGGAGATAGTTAATAAGGAGTCCTTGAGGTTTAGGATGACCTAGAGATGTCTAGGAGGAGTTAGAGGAATGGTGAGTGTTTGAGCACACCAAAATCATGAGATGAGGATATAGAAGTGTGCATAAGTTTAAGGAGAGGTGTAATGATTAAGGTGATTTGAATGTGTTCTAAGGGGAATTAATGACTAAGGAAGTACTAGGAAGTTTTAGAGTCGTCTTGAGAAAAAGAGGTGTAGATGTCTAAGAGGGACTAGGGGATCCAACTGGTTAATTTAAGCACCAAAAACCATAGTGAAGGAATCTAGGAAACTTGTAAAAACTTTGAAGGAAAATAAGGTATAATGACTGTAGGCATTGTGCTAGAGTACATATAGCTTTGAGAAGTGTGAGTAAAGCAAATGGGTGGTGCATGATGATGCTTGAGGAGTACTGAGATAGTTGTGAAGAAACACTTTGGATAGTGAAGTTTTAGACAAAGTTACATGTTGGAAATGTAAGGAATTAAGTTATAAGTGTTAAGAGTTTAGTAAGACTTGAATAATGATCAAGGAATTTAGAGGGAGTTGATCCATGAGTTAGGAGGATTTTAAGTGCTAAAATGGTGTGGAACATGTGTTAATACATGGAAAAGATTAGAAGAAGTTTGGACAAAAGAACAAGTGTGGAAAGAGGTTCAAAACTGTAAATTGACAGTTTAAGATGTGGTCCGGGACTTCGTCCTTGGATAAAGTCCCGGACAGCACTTAAAATCAGCCGAGAATGTACCCAGGGGTTGGTCGGGACCTTGGGTAAGTACCAAGCCGGACCATAGCTAAAATAAGGGCCGAGACTAAGGACAGCCATTGGTCCGGCCTTAGGTCCGGACCCATGTCCCGGACCAGGCAAAAATACAAGAAAGTGTGCTTTTTCAAGAGGTAAATGAAGGGGCTTGTTGGGAATGTTATTTAAGGTGTTAAGAGTGTTTGGTGGAGTTTTAAGGATATTGGAGGTGTGAACAAGTGTGAGGTAAAATGAGAAATAAGTAACATAAGAGGTTAAGCTTAAACTACAATGATTAGAGGTACTTAGTTGGAAATCATTAGTGATTAAGTAAGCTAGGTTAATTAAAAGTAATTAACCACCCAATTTGGTGAATGTTTTGGGTTGAGAATTTGGACTCCGGAGGAGAGTAAGCGACCGAACGACCAACGGTGAACGGTACAGTTCTCTTGTGACCTGCTTGCTAACGAGGTGTCCCTCGGCTTGTGTGCTATTGTTTTTGTGTGCTCACTAAACAAGATAAAGCATGCAACCGAAATAATTATATTTATTGTATGGTTGTGTGATGTTTGAAAATTAACACAACATACCGTGAGAACTACTAACCAATGTTTAGTAAGAAATTGAGTGAGACTAAGGAACGCCCCCTAATAAGGGACGATATGAACGAAAGAGGTTAACCAACGAAACATGGTCTTGAGACTATTACTAACTGGAACTTGAGTGAGGAAACCCGGGACCGATCTCCGGTCATGCATGCTAGGAAAAAGGGGGACGGTATCTGAATCAGATCCGCCCTCCGCTTAAGGGACTTGTCTTCGGACTTGTAGCCTAGGGCGGTTGCGGCTCAGCTACGCTGGATTCCCGTCCAGGGTAGGAGGCATTAAGATGGTGCGGTGGGATCACCTAAATCCCAGGTTTGGACTTAGGCTACAACCATTCCCCTCCAGGAACGGTTTGTATTCTGAGAATAAGTTAAGATTAAGAAAGTTACAATCATTCCTTTTTAAAGGATGATTTGTATTGTTAAGATTAAGATTAAGTTAAGATTAAGATAAGTTACATTCATTCCTTTTTAAGGATGATTTGTATTGTTAAGATTAAGATTAAGTTAAGATTAAGATAAGTTACAATCATTCCTTTTTAAAGGATGATTTGTATCATTAAGATAAGATTAAGATTAAGGTGAGGTTTAAGATAAGTTGCAACCATTCCTTTTTAAAGGATGGTTTGTATTATTAAGATTAAGGTAAGTTACATCCACTCCTTATTAAAGGATGGTTGTTTCTAAGATTAAGATAAGGCTAAGAGTGAGGTGAGATAGGGATGGACTAAGATTAGGAGGGAACATTACTTAGGAGTTAAATAACTAACTCTCCAATTAAAGGGAAGGGCGTTAAGTCGTTCATTGTGTGTGAACTTTGATTGTTCATATATGGATTGTTGTTTACAGCATTTACTATTATGTTGTGCATCTAATCAACCTCCATGCTATCGACAATTAGTCGTCGTAGCCACGTTAGCTTGGGGGCCATGGGGGGATCATACCAGCATTCGTGCTGACCCCTTTGGGGGCGTTTTTACTACACAGGTACAACAGGAAGCGGCCGTCGCGAGAGTAAGAAGAGGATACAAGTGTTAAGGTTAAGAGTGGCCTACGAGTTGTGCATGTACACTCGTATGGCAATTTAAGTAGTAAGATGTATAGGACGTGAGGGGGTTGTTAAGAAGGATATGTAAATGTTTAAGATTGTTGCTCTAATGTTCGGTATATTCTGTAGTCAGACCGTGGCAAGGTCCTGGATTGTAAAGAATTCCGCTGTTACATGTTTATATATACTGTTAAGTTGCGCGAGACCACATCTGGATTGAGTTGGGGTGTTACATCAAGCATAAGTAAATCACTCATTTCCAATTTCTATCTTTTTTATCATTCTAATCATGATCATAACATCTCCAAGGGATGGAACTTCGTCTATCAGTTATTTCCATTCACTTTAATGTTGTTACCTAGGGGATCTTATTCTCACTAGGTTCTATGTCGGTTCATACCCTTTCATGAATCACTATATAGTATATATATACACATATATTTTATCAAAATACAACATACAGTTTCACATTTAGTGTCATATAAACATATAATGTCGGGGTTTAAGTTCCCCGGGAGTTTCTCTACTCCCCACACTTGTACTATCACACACAATTGTTAACAATACACACACTTATCACAATGGTATTCGCATCTTCTGTGCGCAATTACCACAATTAAACCATGAATGAATGCGTATGTTTACGTAACACACACACCAGTCATCAAAACAAATTATTTTTGCTATGCACAACATAAGTCACGTACACTTGTACGGTAATACACACTAAGTGGTTTGCGATCTACCCCCCTTAAAAGGGATTACGCCCACGTAATCAATCACTTAATCATTGGTTTAAAAAGTTCTACCGTCGTGAAGTGTTTCAACTTCCACGCGGTCTGTTATACAATGTGTTCCGGGTTAGAGGATCTTGACCATATTGGCGGTTTAGTCCCTAAACCAAGAATTCTCATTGGAGTTTGCTTTAACTCTTAACTGGTTTCGGTTCTGGCCTGTGAGGCTTCCAGGCATTATCGGTGAGTTTCAAGATGACTTACTGCGTAAACTGCTACGTATTTCACAATGATTGACTTGTTTCCCTCAGACTTACTGTCAGTTGAGGTTGAGCTACTACCTAGTGTGTAGTGCTCTCTCAGCTATTCCCACACTTGAGGTATATTCCATACCGATATTTGGTAGTTAGTGCAACTGTAGTCACTTACTGTTAATCATACCTTCACATTTGGTTCTGTACCAGTATCATTTCATTGGTACGACCTTGCATTTCCCATGCATCGGTCATTATAGTATTACAAGTTTCTTTCTACTTCCACCACAATTAACATTTCCCAAATCCTAGCTATCCCACTCGATCATTATGCGCAAGTGCAATACCAAAAACACTCAGTCATACAGAGTGCAGAGGCGTAAACGCTTGGCAGCAAATCTCTTGTGCGATTGTAATAGGAATTCACACTGAGTTCCTTATCACATAGTACCAACTACTGGCTTATTGCTCAGTCTGTTATCATCACTTACCTTGCATCACCACTGAATTTAATTCATAACTGCTCGATCTTATCTGCCATATCATTATTTAACAACACTTATACAACGGTCGCTTGCTGCGCACCGTGCTCTTACTCATTGCATAACACTAACTTACATGGTATTTACTGTCACATTAACTTCCACACATATACTTACATCACTCGTATTTTGGTCCGTCCTTCATTTGGATGACTACTGTATACTCCTTGAGCATTGATCATTCGAGTCACAAGCCGGCATTATTCAGCTCGGTGCTTCACTTATACACACATGCTACTAAACTAACTGCTCTCTTTCAATAATAATATCGTCCATCCTTAATATATTTCTTGAACTTGGTTCACATAACTACCGCTCTTGCGGTCACACGATATCGAGAGGTATCCCCACTCTTAATGCAGTGGTTCGTTCTCCGCTCTATTCACTTATACAACATAAACTTCTGCAATCAATCTAATTTATATAACATATGTTGCTTGTGGCTTACAAGCCTTATGCCTTGAGCTGCGCTCATTGTAGGCTGTCCACACACATGTACTTCTCTGTACAACATCACATGGTTAGAGGTTGTATTGGGATCCATGACAAGGTCGTTGCATCACGTTCCTTTCACGGGATGCCCCTTAGGATTGTCAGTCCGTTCTCTTGACAACTTATGTCTAAACTGGGTGTTATTTTCAACCCTTGTGCTTCTGTCATGCCATTTCGGGCAACAATTGTTCGCACTTATTGGTATATTCAGTTAGCCACACCGTTTGCGTTCTTAACTGGCTTATTATCTTCTTCTGTGAAGATCAACATTTCCTGGTAGTGTAGGTACTCATTCTGGGAGTTTCATCCCGTTCATTGCACACTAATGTGTCCACATTAGGCATCTGCCCTGCCATGCACAGGCTGGGTCTCCGTTCCAGCTATCATGTTTATCCCTCGGGATTCTTAAGACATATGCTATGTCCTTACATAACAGTTAGTGCACTTCGCACCTCCTGACTCTTAAACATTTCCTTGAAAGGAATTCACTAATTCCTTTAGTCCCGTTAACTTGACTGAGTTCCTTACTTCAACCATTCTCAGTAATCTTTGCTCTTGGTTGGCTTACACTGCTGACCGTAGTACGGAGTCGACTACCTCCCGTGTTCCGGACTCTACTCGTATACATATGTGGGTACCATGCTGATACATTACTACTTACCCAACTAACCCATAAATAGGTCTGTCAGGCCCACAAGCTCCTCACGGAGTGCGGTCGTCCCACATTACAGTTAGTACACTCGTAGTGTCCGTCACACGCCTAGGTGAAGTATTCTGTTGTCAACTCCCTTATATTGTCCCGTGACAATATGCATTCTATGCTTCCCGAACTTAATCAAGGGAAAGTCTATCCACTGTTGTATTACCATGAACTCAATCCATTCCCTCAGGTTGTTACCCTTGGGCTTACCGGTTTCCTTTCTAGTTATTCAAAAGAATACTGGGTATTACTCACCCACCGTGTGGCACCGAGGCCGGTGTAGGTCCTCTGGTTGGTTTTTAAAAGAAGGTAGAAAATGAGTATGGGTTTGAAAGAAAATTGGTTTTTGGAAGAAAAAGGTTTGGAATAAAACTGAGTTTGAAAGAAAAATTTTCATGGTTACACAATGCCTTCTTGCTTTAACCAAGTCTAGCTCTTGCTGACTGGTGTACTTTCGATTACAGTGGTTAGGCTATCAAGCCCTTCCATGGTCATAATGATATCATTTAACTTCATGGTACTTTACTAAAGTACTTTGTATTTGTTAAAACTTCCCCGAACAGCCCTGTTGTAGCAGCACTTGCCATGGCAAGTGCGCCATGCTAACTGGCTATCGGTTCAACACATACCGGTTGTGGTATTGTTTTACCCGCACTGTCATCAATGGCCTTGTTGGCCCTCATTTGGTCTTAAAGTCTTGATAATTGACCTTCTAGGCGACTTCTCACTGTATTCACATGATAATTATTAACTGGGGTGTCTCCCATTCTTGGAGACCCCTTTTTACTTAGTATTGTTTCCTCTTCATAGCCCGTTCCACGCGTTTGTCGTGGTCACTCAGACTTGTCCCTTGTTTGGGCACTACGTTGTAGTTCCCTTATCGGTTGGTATACCGTTGGTCTATCATTTAACAACTGTGGTTCCGTAGACACTTGTCTCGGTTTCATTAATCCACTTCTTGCCTGTTGCACGATCGGTGCGTTGCAAGCTGGTTATTCTCGACTGCTCGGCATGTCGACCCAGGTTGCCGGAAATTCTACTCTCTTATACCCAAATTCTTCATTCTTCGCTATTACATGCGGTTAACATTTTTCAGATGGAAACCGTCTCCAGGATTCCCAGTTTTCGGGATTACCGTATGACAGGTTCTCCATACCTTTAGAGGTGTTTAATAACAGCCAGATCGGGTATTCCCGAGTAAGAGAGGACTTCCATCTCTCTGGCGTTGTTTCCCAAGTTATAAACAGGGATTGTGGAGGGCGGAAAGGATGTTGTAGGGTTCCAGTACACACTGGTAATACTTAACTAGCGTATCTCTCACGCTATCACTCAACCCTTATCCCAAAGTACTAAAATCCTAACTCGGTACTTCCTAAGCTCGGTAATTCAGTCATCAGAGCGATACTTCGCTATGATACCACTTTTTGTAACACCCCATCCAACATTAACACACTTAACAACAAACTGCAGCGGAAAACATACTTCATCACATTACTTAACTCGTTGGTGTTACACGCCGTTAACCACCCACGTGGCTAACAAGGCTATTACATATACATTGTACCGGTGTGATGGACTAGATTCCCGAGCGACTACACATTACTGTCCTTTCCATTAACAACAACAACAACAATATACACCTTTCGACTGTACCGAGTATTCACAAACTAATGCCGATAACAATTTCGGTCTTACTACACCTACTGTACATATATAACTTAAAAGATTACCCATGTACATACGACTACCCCGTCCTACTCTCGAACGGCTTCCAGCTCCTTGTACCTTGAAATAGGAAAAGAAGAGAAAAGGGTGGCCCCCCAGGGGCTCAGCACCTTTGCTGGTATGGCAATCCCGCAGCCCGCATGCTACCGGGCCACGCACAACTATTTGTCATCTTAGCATGCAGTTGATTATTTTGAATCATGCATGTAAACTACAAATACACAACACATTACACTGCACAACAATGGCACCTTAAAACAGCCAATAAAACTATACTTAACAAATCACTCATTGTGATCTTTAACTCCTAGAGTGTTTCTCCTTTAACGGAACTATTCCTTAATAGACGACACATACCCACCAATCGGGTTATCCTTAAACGCCTCTTACAATAAACTGGAATTCATATCCATAATCCACATACTCCACATCTTGACAACATATCACATCACATCGCAATAAGAATTGCAGCACAACATTAATACATAACATAACGGGAACGGTTCCCTTTATGAACCGGCCCAAACATAGTCAGTTCACTTGTAGCCTAGAGAATGTTGCCAGTCTCAAGATAAGCTCGTTACATAACTCGTTACCATCTCGTTAGATGAACGGATAACTTAACACAAGGTGCCTCAGATATAGTGATCCAAGCACACCGAACAAACATAAACATAGTATGCCCCTGTGGCCCGACGTGAGTCAGTGTGGATCGAACCTGATATGACAACGACCCCCATACTCACACGCGTGGCCGGAACAGACCGGACTCCTCACTTCCCCCGTTAGCACTTGTTAGAAGTTCAACATTGAACTTAATAAATAATCACAAACATTGGGTTAAGTCTTGTTAGACACACACAAGGGAAGAGAGAGTCATACATTCACACGCAAACATCACACAAAACATCACATGACTAACTCACGCATAGCCGTGGTTAGAATGGTCCTAGGTCGGAAACGTTATCACCGGATACCGTTCTCTTACGTTTACCTAATAGTGGTTAACTAGCCCTTCATGCGCATTCGAGGTTACCGGCATCGGCACGTAAAACACAACAACAATAATGACTGTAAACTCGTTTCATGATTTATCTTATAACGTGGCAAACATACAGAAAACACATTGGCATACAAGCCGGTGTAATCCGGTAGGACACAGGTGCAAGAAAACCATACCTGTCACCGGAGTCCACTCTATCATGTCCACTTATGTTCCTCGAACAATTCTCGAACAACTGATAATATTACATGTACTTTTATTAACATCGGGGTAACATGATTGTTTAAAGTCTAATGCTCATAACTTATCCCCGTTAACTTAGTTAAATAACTTCACATTTTAACTTGTTTTACTTTTACATTTTAATACAACTTTTCCCCCACTAATTGTCATTATAACTCACTAGGGTTCACTACTTAAACCACACTTTGTTTGTTTTTTTTTTACATGTTTTGGGCCGTCCGACCCACCGTCCGACCCAAACTGGGTCGGACCGTTCCAAAAACTTTTCCGTCTTTCAAGTCCTCCTGTCCGACCCATGTCCGACCAAGACCTCTGGGTCGGACCATTCCAGAACCCTCAACGGGTGAACTAACTGGGGCTGTCCGACCACCCTGGGTCGGACCACTGGGTCGGACAACATCAGAATTTGTCCAAAACTTGTCAAACTTTCTTCAAACTTTTCCTCAAGCCTCCTAATGTGTTCTAACATCATTTGGCACATTTAACCCTTCATATAACATCCATAAAACTCATTTTATAACTCCTTAAACACTTACTTTTTTTCTTACCAAAGTTCCTAACACTTATAATGTTTTCTCCTTAGTTTCTCCAAGTGGTATTTCATAATTATAATAACCACTATGCCAAAAGTGTTCCCTTACCATCATAACATCATCTCTTAACATCTTTTCTTACTAACTAAATCTCCTTTTTCACATCTTACCTAAACATTATTTCCTCCTTGTACATCAACATTCCTAAACCTTAAACAAACTTCTCCAAGACTTTATTACATCCTCAAAAACACACATTGAATTCCTAGAACTTCCATGATAATACCTAAATTCTTGTATCACTCTAAATCACCTTAATACATGCTTTCTTCCCTAGTAAAACACTTGTTCACTTTTAACACTTCCTTGTTCACCAAACTTATTTAAAACACTTAGAACTTCTTATACACTTTCCAAATTTGCCATAGCTTCTCTTGTATATTCTCACATCCAAACACTTAGGTTTTTACCTTATTTCATTCAAGGACACCTAAGTCCATCAAGAACTTTCTCACAAAAACACTTCACCAAATTCACACTACATCACAATATAGTGCATAAACTTAAATTGCTTGGCACTTAGGCCCTTAAATAACATGGCTCTTAGGCCCTTAAATTGCATAAACCTTAAACACTGAATTTCCTACATAAATAATGCCTTTGACCTGCAATTACATACAACAACACATATGCCCTTTAATAGTTTCCTTGAGAGCATTTTACTAGGTCATTCACCATTGGCTCCTTAGGTATTTTATTAAGCAAATCAAGCTCATTTTTCCTAAGGCATTTAAACTACATTGAGATAGTTTGTTTACCTCTTTTCCTCTCAAACTTCTTTCTTGTTTTCTTTGAACCGAAAATCAGCAAGGAGTTTGATCACTTGTCAACTTTCTAATCAATATACATATAAGGGTAATGAGCTTAAGAATTCACACTTAAACTCATATACAAACCCTAGTTTAACATAAGTGTTTTAATACACTAAAATGATATTTACCTTTGAATTTGAAAGAGAACTTGAATATGTAACAAGAGAGGACTCCTCCTTGTCCCTTGAAGATTGAAATGGAGCTATGAAAGAACAAGAGAAGACACCATCAAAGGTGATTCTCGGTTACACACAAAAACAAGAGGGAATGTTATTTTTCTTTGATTTTCCTTACCTTGAAGCAAAGGAGAATGACAAGGCATGAAAAGGTGAGCTCAAGCTCCAACAATGGTGAATCTTCATGGCACGGAAATGGAGTTCTTGAAGATTTGAAAAGAGAGAAGTGTAGAGCTTGGCCTAACTAAGACAAATATGGTCTTAGAATTTGATTTGGTATATGGAGCTAGGAGATATAAGAGATTGAAGATGGTGGTGTGAGTGGTGCTGTAGAAAACCGAGAATGGAGCTTGGGAGAAGATGAAGAAATCGTGTGAAATGAAGAAGGAAGGGAGAAATGAAATGAGGTGTTGCTTTTACAAGATATTTACCTTATAAAGTAGCTTTCTTCTTTTACTCACTTTTCCTTCCTTTCCTTAATTGATTTCTTTTACATGTTGGTGACTCACCATAATAAAAACGGCCCCCATCTCTACCTAGGGGTATTTTAGTCTTTGTTGACCATTTAACTTACTTATATACACTTATGTTATAAACTTGCTTATTTTGTTACTATTCACTAAAACAAGGCACATATATGTGAAATTTTTGATTTCCCATTGATATAGACTTCCAAATGTGATACTAAGTAGTACACATGTTAATTAAAGAGTAATGATGGACATTTAGCCATTCAAAACTTATTTACAAGACAATTTTTCAAAAATGTGCTTTAAGACTCCTTAAAGCACATTTTGTGTTTTAACTTGTTTTCAAGCTTGGTTTTCTTTAGTAATTGATTTAATATGTTCATTAACATATTTATAAGATATAGGTATGACCATTAGGTCTTATACAAATTTATCCCAAGCTTAGAGCACATTTTTGCCCATATTGACTTTAAGGCATTTATTTGTGTTTTGTTTGGTTTAATTGTCTACCATGGTTTCCTAAGGACTTAATTAGCCTTATTAAATCATAATTGAATATTATTAAGTCTTGGTAGGCTCTTTGGGTCCTAACCAAGTTCACTCCAAGCTTAGAGCATGTTTTTGCTCAAACTGTATCTTAGTGCTTTATTGCATTTTACTATGGTTTAAATTCTTCACTGATGTTTCTAAGGCACTTTTTAGCCTTTACATACCATAGTTTAAATATTTAACAACATATCAAGGTTTGGGGTATTTCAAGAGTGGAGTACCGCTCTGATGACGAGAAAATAGGTTAAGACAGTGAGCTTAGGACTTGGGAAATTACGGGAAACTTTTATGAAGTACGAGACGATTCGTCTTAGAAAGATATTGGGTTTAGTAACGTAAATTGCGTGATAGGTTAGCCTTTAAGGCAATTCAATATATACTGGTTGTGTACGGTAATATACCGAATATTTATGTGACATACTGTACTACAGATGTCTTGGGGAACTAGAGGGCGTGGTACGGGTAGAGGTGGAGGCGGTGACCCCACGAATCCAGGAGTTGCAGAGACAATTGCTGCTGTACTTGCACAGCTGGGTACTCAAATAGGAGGAGCACCAGCCCACCCGCCACAACCCAGGGAAATGAACTAGCTGAAGTCAGTTAGCGAGACCCGACCACCTACATATTCAGGGGAGCTAGACCCCGTAGCTTTGGAGCGTTTCATTGTTGAACATGAGAAGGCCTATGAGGCTTTACAAGTACCTGCCAACCAGAAGGTTGTCATTGCTGCTTTCCATCTGAAGGATGCAGCCAGCACTTGGTGGAGGTTGGTCAAGGACCATAACCTGGCTACACCCGACTTTTCGTGGGCTGCCTTTGTAGAGTTGCTGAGGGGGAAGTACTACCCTGCACATCTTAAACAGAAGAAGCGCCATGAGTTCGAGACATTAACCCAGGGAGGTCTGACCGTGGATGAGTACTACGCTCGATTCATTGGTCTACTGGACTTCATCCCCGGTGTGGATTACTCAGAAACCGTTAAGATCGAGAAGTTCCAGGGAGGACTATTGTTTCGCATCCAGATGGCGATGGGTGCTACCCTCTACACTACCATCCAGGTATTAACATGAAAGCCATAAAATCTTTACTTACTACATTACCGATTAACTTTGTGAGAACTTACCAATGAGATTCCAGGAGTGTTACGATGCTGCCTCGAGGACGGAGCTAATGATCCAGACTCGGGAAGAGACTCTTGGGGCCAAAAAGAGAAAGAACCCTGAGGGAGAGTCTGAGGGTGGAGGAGCATCTCCAGGCGATGGCCAGAAGAAGGGAAAGTAAGGACTTATCCCATTCTAAATTACTTACCATATTAAATACCTTATGAATGCTGACCCGAAACCTTAAACAGGAAATTCTTTCGAAAGAAAGGGCAGCAGGGTCACCCGGGAGCGAAGGGAAAGAACTCGTCCTTCGGTTGACCGGCCCAGCTATAGATGTTCAGCCTTTGAGATCTGCACCTCCTAAGGGTGAGAACACCTATCTCTTAAATTTAATTATGACCTTAACCTTTAAATCATCAGATTTTAATTTAAACTAAATGCTACCATTAGGCACCGGACAGCCCCAGCGCCATTTCTATTGCAAGCTTGTGGGAAGGACATCCTGGGGTCGACTGCAATGGCCGCAAAGTTGAGTGTCGCTGTTGCAAGAAAGAGGGCCACCGGGAGTTCGAGTGCTGGATGAACCCTGAGAGCCGTAATTACAGGCCACCAAAGAATACTCAAAAGACCTCAGTTGGAGGATCTGGAGTACCACGAGGCGGTCAGGATGGCCAGACATCTACTGATGTTGGAGCCTATAAAGGCAAGGGAGCAGATAGGGCATGAGTACCCTGAACTCCAAGAGACCGCTGGTGGGAGACTTTTACTTACTATGTTGTGTACTTACTTTGGATGTTAGAAGGAGCTATATTATAAGTATGTGGGGTGTGTCATTGACCACTCGCCTCTTTGTGAATGACTTTTGGGACTAGTTTTGTGAACTCGATACGAGTAACCTTGAAACCTTGAGGGATTATATATATGAACAGGATGTTAAGGCTTACATTATCATGTAGCCATACTCGACGACGCAGAGTCAATGAGACCAATGATTACTGAACCAGAATTTCCACCTGCATGGCGCACTTGCTATTGCAAGCGCTATGACAAGTAAACCACTGAAATTTCTATCTGCCTTGCGCACTTGACAGAGCAAGTGCTGCAACTGTAACTGCAACTACTACTTTTTAGTCTTTTATTATATGTATACCAAAAAAAAAATGTTTTTCAAACGTTTTCATACAAACCCTAAGATTAGAAACCTATGCAACTTTGGAAGGACCGTTAGTCCAACCACTGCAACTGAGGAATTATACAGCCACTGTGATTTTAAACCACACCAGTTTAATTGTTTGGGAATCTTCAGACAGGGCTTATTAGACAAATACCATCAGTGTATACCCGCATTTAATGCTAATCACTACCAGTGATAAATGTTTAGTCCTTATGGACAAGCGTACCCTTTGTAGGTGCACCACCGTCAGTGAGGATGGTTGGGTAGTGAAGAGCCAAGTTGCTCAAGCTATTATGCAATCTGCAATACATCCAATTAAACGGATGAGGGAACAAATATGAACTATGGATGAGATACGATCATGATAAACAGGAAAAAAAAATATATGTGTTGTACTCAATGAGATCGAATTAGGAAAACCGGGTTTGCTAAATGTAGCACTTTTTACTTACACCGAGCTGAACAACGCCGATTCATGATACAAATTACCACTGATGCCATTAAGGCAATAGCACTTATTACAAGATAACTGATAACATGAACCAAGAGAAAAAAAAAAGGAGAAAAAGAAGAGAAAAAAAAAGATATCCATCAAAAGGGAGGTTGACAACAGAATACTTCACAATACCCGTGTGACAGACATTACCAGTTTACTAAATGAGACATGGGACGACCGCACTCCGATAGGAGCATGTGGGCCTGACAGACTTATTTATGAGTTAGTCGGGTAAGTAGTAATGTATCAGTACGGTACCCCATGCAAGTAGACAAGTAGTGTTAGGAACACGAGAAGTAGTCAACTCCATACTACGGGACAGTAAGACAGATTACCTCGAAGATGGACGAGAAGAGCCGCAGTTAAACCAACGGGCTAAAGAAATCAAGAACCTTCAACAGAGAGTAGTAGACCGTATACAGTGAAGACATGGAAACCTTTCAAGGACGTGAACACTAAGGATAGGAACATGGGAACCCATTATGGATGAATAATATGTAGAACCCCCTCAAGGATCGAGCAAATTCTTGCAATCTAGAGGAAATCTACCAGATGATGTGGACATAAACGCGTGATTACGCAATGATTTGAGACAAGCTAAATAATAGCAGATACCTTGCTTAAGGAACAATGGACTTGGAATGTACCACTCATAGGATAATTCGATCATCTTATCCGTTGGACTCATGAGATATAGCCGCTGAGAGTTTACGCCTCTGCACTCTGTAGGACTGAGTGTTTTGGTATTGCACTTGTGCAGTTAGTAATATAGTGAAAATACGGGAAGATGTAATGGATACCAACACGAGTGTGTATCAAAAAAAAACTACAACAGTGTGTTACTCCGGAACAAAACCACCAGGAGACACGGATGACAATCATCATCTCCGTAGACATATAGGCTGGTACATCTTGATATTACAAGACAAGTGCAAAGAACACTAAGTACTAACAATAGCAATGTCACATTATATCTCAAACTGAATGTCAGGGAGAGAAGGCATACGCATGCATGCTAGTGATCCAAACGAGTGGATCACAGCAAGGGAAAAAAAGGCAAACTGAGCCTATGTTCATGGGTCTGCACCTCATACGGAGCGAGTGGGCCCATTAGAACGAACTTGGGAGAGAGCACAATAGTTTAGTGCCTCACCCTTGACGTATTGTGGAGCCCAGAAGGGCTAGAGTATACCCGTCTCTCTGACATGAGGATAATCCACGAGTTGGAGAACTCTTTGAGAGCCAAGTATCCTACGCCTTGTTGAGCGGCTGTTGTATACTTGTGGGGTACGGGGGCGTAACCCTTTTTAAGGGGGGTAGAGCCTCTTGGCTGTGCACGTTTGTGCACTAAGTTTTGTTGTGGTATGCGGGGCATACGAGGTTTGTGTGTTTATTTGTTGGTTATGTTTGGTACGCGGGGCGTACGTTGTTTGGTATGTTGTGTGTGATGTACACTTGTATGTATGTATCTTATGAGATACTTGTTTGAATGTTGTATTTACACCATGTGTGTAGTACTTTTCTTATGCTACTTGTGATATATGTATTCATATTGCTTTATAGAATGATTACATATGGTATCGTCTAGATACAAAATGAATCATTAGATATGGAATGTGGAACGATGGTATGTTATGGACACCTCGGGGAGGTTGTCAGGGTTTGTAGAACTGATAGGAAATGGTGGTGCTGATGGATCACCCATATCCATATATGATTGAACTAACACACAAAGTGATGGCTATGTGCTGTATAAGCGCAATACGATGTGTGTAAATGATATATCACATAGATATACATTATGGGAATAATGGGTAGTCATATTTATATACTTACCTATTTGATTAAGCGACTTCGGGACGAAGTCTTTTTAAGGGGGTAGATTGAAATACCCCAAATTAATAAAACATGGATTTAATATCTAATCACACTGATTAAGGCCTAAACATGCCTAAAAGTCAACTGAGAACAACAGTGGTCAACACAAAGCAAGATGTTGCACCCTTTGACTGTTTAGGGTAAATAAATAGCCAAATGAACTTCTTAGGACCTAAAAATTTGTCCTAAGCATATTAACACATTACTAAACATATTACAATTGTTGGACAACACTCCAACACAAAGAACAAGCATTTTCATGCTTCAAGGTTAAGAAGGGCAAAAATGTGCTCTAAGAAAACCTTAAAGGTCTAATGACCTCTAAATGATATAAAATTGAATACCATGATCAAATGTCATGTAGGGAACACAAAAAAACCGTTCTCAAAGAAAACCAAGCTCAGAAACACCTTGCGACACAAAATGTGCACTAAAACTCCTTAAAGCACGTTTTTGTGTAATTGCCTTCTAAATTGGTTTTTAATGGGCTTAAAGGTCATAATTACCTCGAAATATGATAATATATCATATTAGGAATTTAATTCCAGAAATTTACAAATTTAATATTAAAATATTAAATAAAACCCTAAAAGGGGGCCCGTTTGAGTCAACATTGACTAAATTGGTCAATGTTGACCATTGACCACGAATTGGACCTCATAAAACCGGTTAATTAAGGCTCCTAAGAAGCCATGTGACCATTCCCATGTGCTAATTAAATATACCTCATTACTTTTACATAAAATAAGAAAAAGTATACTTTAACATATTAAACATAAAGTTTGTCTACCACTTGCTTACCCCATGTGAGGCTGCTGCCGATTGAAGAGCCTCCCTTCTCCTTGTTATACGGTGGTTCCAAGCTAGCCAAGGCAATGGATGGTGACTCACCTTTGACTAATTCATTAAAATGACATTATTACTCCATTATTGAATCAATTAAGTACCAATCATCCACCCACCACTCCATTCATGGCCGGCTGCCTATGCTCCTTGTCCCCATTGATTAAACAACTACAATCAATCAGCAATGAGTCATCAAAACATTAAAAACATAAAATAAGCAAAAAAATGTGTGTTAAGGCAAAATAAGCCTACCTCCTTCATTTGCTCCATTCCAGCCGAGAGTGCACCTGCCATAAGCTCTCTTTGGCTCCTCCTTGACCGTAGGTAAGCAGCCAAACTCCATTGGTGAGAGCTCTTGCTCTAGGTAAGCTCTTAAGGCATAAAAATGTCCATTTTCTTCATCTTTCTTTCCTTTTTCCATTGATCTAGACTCCAACCATTTCTATACATTTATGTAGAGTGTTTTGGAGGTTAAAGGAAGGATTATTTTCGGCTGTAACAAGATCTAAGGAGTAAAGTTCAAGTCTTGACCATTAAGGTAAAAATGTGCTTTAAGCACATATCTCTTCTTCCTTGTAAATTTCGGTTGTAAACCTTGGTTCCCTAGCCTTATTTTCTTCTCCTTTTCATGTGGATTCAGTTGGTATACCAAGATCTACAAGGAGTAGCTAGATCCATGCCAAAAACACCATTTTGGCATCTTAAACAAGGTAAATCTTAGCCATCTTCCAAGCTAGTTACCCACGGTTTTGTACCTTGTTTTTAAGAGTGTTGATACTCTTTCTTTCTGAAAAAAAATAGGGCCGAGGTAGATCTCCAACAAACTTGAAGATCTAAGGTAGAAATTCATGATTTTCATGACTTAAATTACTTCTCATGGTTAGCTCATGTTTGGAGTTTAATTATGTCTTGTTTTCTACATGAAGACAAGTAGATCAAGCTGTGGAGAAATTCTCCTTAAGGTGGCGAGGCCAGACAAGGTCTTAACCTTGCTAAATCAAGGTATAAATCACTTAAACCTTAACTTGATACATTAATACAAGTTTAAACTTGTGAAGATTAAATTGCCGTGAGAGAACATGGTAATATGGTCATGTTTGGCCTTAAAATGATTAAGGAAATGACTTAGTGAGAGCGAAAAATATAAGAGTAAAGTAAGAAAGACATCCGGTCTCCCGGGACTGGAAGGAATACCCTGGATATCGTCAGGCCGGAACGCGTTCCGGCCAAATAGGCAGTCAAATATCTCATTTATGTACGAGTGCCAGCCTGGCAACCAAAAGAGAGAGACAGGCTGGCAACCCCCAATCTAACAATGTAAACATTATAAATAGAGAACACCCCCATAAGAGGGACAGGCTTGACACTTTGGCACAATACATACGTCTTCTCTCTTCGTAAAGCTCTCTGCCTGCGTAATCGGTTTTACGATCAGGTACGCAGCAAGATTAATCGAGGAACGGGAGGGAGGGTACATTCTTACCTTTTCATTTGGCGCCGTCTGTGGGAAAAGAACATCTCAAGATCTTCTTAGCAACCACGAGTCCACCGGAAGTAGTCTGATTACGAATAAAACAGTGAAGCTCTGAAACTTTGGGATTGTGTCTTTTTGCAGGTACAAGCGAAGAAGGTGCGCGTGCAGGAATGGCTCCAAGAACAAGGAAAACATCTCGACCTGATGGCGAGGTCAACAATTCAGGAATGACCGAAAATAACAGAGCGGAGGCTGAGGGTGCGATCTCCAAGCAAGCACTAGAGGAGATGCTAAAAAGTCTAGTCAGAACCATCGATGAAAGTATAGTGGAGGGAAATGAGATCTTGCAGCAAGAACTGATGCAGCGAGATGAGGAGTACCAAAAGAAATGGGGAAGACATGACTGAAGCGCTCGAATCAGTCAAAAACAGCGGCTCTGAAGCAAGAAAACAGCCGAAGAAAGGAGCAGCCAGGGAAAACTCTGATCATCAACGAGGAGATGAGGAGGACGATTCAATTGATATGTTCGCAATGAACACACAAGGGATAAGTTCTCTCGCCCTTTGTAATTTGTTTCCAGGAACATTGTCCAAAAGAGCACTCAGTTGGATCTCAACAAGACCCTCACAGTCGATCTCAAGCTTCAAAAATTGACCGAGGAGTTCCAGCAGTATTTCGCCGCAAGCAAAAAATCAAAAAAGAAACAATAGAGCTAATGGATCTCAAGCAGCGAAAAGGAGAGACGGTGAAAGAATTCAGCGAAAGATTTCATAAACAGGTAGCGGAAATCGATGACATTGATGAAAAAATTCTGATCAAGGCTTTTGGAAACAGGTTAGCACAACCGAGGCTAGCTGGGAAGATCGCGAAAAAGGCTCCAAAAACCCATGGGGAACTGGCTGAGATGATTCACGATTTTCTAAAGTCGGAGGTGGCGGAGAATAAGGCCAGAGACTTGGCAAATAGCTTCAGGGCGATTGGCGATAAAAAGGGAGGACAGAGTGGGAATGGCTCATCCGGCAACACGTCAGGAGGTTCATCCGAGGGAAGTTCAAGATACAAACCTTATTACAAAGCCCCATCCCAAGGACCGCAGTATCAGAACGCCAGGGTTGCTGTCCAAATCGATCCAGGAAGGTATGCGGCGGCAGTCAAAGAAGGATATTTGCCCCCACCAAAGAAGCCTTATCCAGGAGAGATCCCAGTAGCCTTCTGTGAATATCATGGCTGCAAGAGTCACAGAACCGCAAATTGTGCCACTCTGGCCAAGGAGTTGCGAGTCATCGAAGAAGAAAAGAAGAGCAAAGGAAAACAGATGGCAGGCCAGCAGAAACAGTATGGCAGGCAAAACCAGTTCCCCTCTCACAATCACCAGGAGGAAGAGGTCCATCCAGAGCTGAATCACGGCAAGTCGGTCGGTATAATCTCAGGTCTCTTTTCAGAAAGTAGGACCGCTGACCCCAAACGAAAGGAAAAGACATATTCATGCAGTACATCAGGAGCTCCCGGAAAAAAAAATCGCCAAACGAGAAAGTCTTCCACAAATTTTCTTTACAGATGAAGATGAAGAAGGGGTGTTATATCCCACAGCGATCCACTTGTCATTCGGGCGCAAGTAAATGACAGGATGATGGAAGGAATCTTGATAGATAGCAGAGCTGGAGCGAATGTCATATCAGCTGAGGCGGTTAAAAAGCTGGAAATCCCAGAGAATAAAGTCAAGCCATACTCAGCGGTCCTCGGAGGCTTTGTTGGGGGCGTTTCCACCAGGTCCTCAGGAAGCATAGACTTCACCATAACATTGGGGCTAGGAGACGAGCGGAGAACCGAAAGACTTACAGCTTTCATCGTGCCGGGACTTTCCGGATACAATATGTATCTCGGTCGACCGGGGATTAATGCCTTCATAGCAATATGCAGCACTCACCACCTAAAAATGAAGTATTTACCAAGAATGGAAAGGTGGTAACCATAAAAGGAAGTCAAAGGGGCTCGAATCTGTGAAGTCCGCATCATGGAGGGTATGCCGGAAGAAGGAATGGTTAAAACGGTAGGGTTAGACAAGGAGTTCAAGGGAAAACTACCTCTCCCACCGGAGCCGGATCAAAATACAGAAGGTTGTGGAACTTCTAAAGACTCACCAAGAGAGGTACACTTAAAAACTGACCCTTCTAAATTTTTAAAATAGGGAATGCATTCGGCTATGGAGAGCAAACTTACCTGATGAGATTCCTGGAAAAAAGAAGGACAACTTTCGCCTGGAGTACGGACGACATGCCCGGAATAGACCCAAACGTTATCCGGCATGACCTACGTGTAGATCCAAAGCACCCAGCCATCCGGCAGAGAAGAAGAATAATAGGAGAAGAAAGGGACCTTGCGGCACGCGCTGAGGTGCAAAAACTGCTCAAGGCCGGATCATCAGAGAAGTGTCTTATCCCAAGTGGCTGGCCAACATTGTAATGGTTAAAAAGTCAAATGGCAAATGGAGAATGTGTGTAGATTTCACGGACCTAAATAAAGCGTGTCCTAAAGACTTCTACCCATTACCATCAATAGATAGATTAGTCGTCTCAACGGCTCAAAGTTCTGTCTTAAGTTCTTGGACGCATTCTCGGGATACAATCAAATAAGGATGAATGAAGAAGATTCGGAAAAAACATCCTTTATTACCTCGGCCGGAACCTTTTGCTACAAGGTAATGCCTTTTGGATTAAAAATGCGGAAGCAACCTTCCAAAGAATGATAGACAAAGTATTCAAACAACAATTAGCCCGAAACGTGGAGGCATACGTGATGATATTGTGGTGAGAAGCAATTCTTTGACACAGCACATGGAAGACCTGAAGGAAACTTTTGACACTCTAGACAGATTCCAAATCAAGCTAAATCCGGAAAAATGTGTATTTGGAGTTACAAAGGGGAAGTTCTTAGGCTTTATCGTCGAGCAAAGAGGGATTGAGGTAGATCCCGAAAAAACCCAGGCAATCCTCGATCTATCGCCACCAATGAACATTAAAGATGTGCAAGCATTAAATGGAAGACTCACGGCCTTAGGAAGATTCTGTTCAAAACTCCAAGAGAAGTCAATCCCATTCTTCAACATTCTAAGAAAGAACAAGAGATTCCAGTGGAGTCAAGAATGTATAGAAGCCTTTGAAAGGATCAAGGAAATGCTCAGAGAATTGTCAAAATTGGGTGTTCCGGCGCCTGGTCAAGACTTATACCTCTATCTGTCTGCCACAGATTGGGCGGTGGCGGCCGTGCTAATAATGGAGGAAGAGAAAAAGAGGAGTACCAGTATATTACACCGGAAAAATCCTAACCCCAGCAGAAAGTCGGTACACCAACATCAAAAAATATTGTTTGCATTAGTCGTTGCGTCCCGAAAGCTTCGACCTTATTTTCAGTCACACCGGATATTTGTTAGGACAAATTGGCCTCTAAAGCAGATAGCAAACAACCCGAATGCATCTGGACGAATGGTTAGTTGGACTGTCGAACTCACCCAGTTCGAAATTCACTTCCTCCCTCGAACAGCTATAAAAGCACAGGCTTTGGCAGACTTTATAACCGAGACGACCTTTGCCCAAAGGAAACGAGAGCCGCAAACCCACATGTCATCTTAGTTGATGGAGCTCGATGTAAGACTGGAGCGGGAGCCAGAATAGTGGTCCAAACACTAGATGGGAGAACTCTTAACTTTGCGTTCCGGTTGGAATTTGAGGTAACAAATAATGAAGCAGAGTATGAGGCTCTCATACAGGGTTTGGAAATTGCCACTGCCTTAGGGGCAACAAGTTTTTTTTTCTTATAATGAGACAGTAGCTTCCATTTGTGTCCTTATAAACTTGTCACGTACCTCCAAAAGGGGGGAAATGGAGCTTACCTCTTTAAATTCCTTGTGCAGAATTGGAAATATACTCAGACTCAATGTTGGTGGCACGACAAAACGACAATATTTACGAGGTCAAAGAGGAGAAACTCGGGAAGTACTTGGCCAAAGTCCAAGAGACAAAGGCGAACTTTCAGAAGTGCGATTTAAGGCATCTTCCCTGAGCGGAAAATATAGAGGCCGATGCGTTGGCCAAATTGGCCAGTATGGCCGAAAGAATGCCTAGTAAAGTCTGGATGGAAATAAAGGCGAAATCAAGTTTGGAAGAGGTCCGACTGTGCACCATTGAATCGGACACAGTAGCCAACTCTTGGATGACACCCATCATTGAATACATACAAAGTGGAAGATTGCCACAAGAGAGAGAAGAAAGAGCAACAAAGATAAAGCGAAGAGCTGCATCTTTCTTCATAGAGCTCAGGCAACTCTACAAAAGGTCATTCGCAAGACCAGCGCTTAAGTGTGTCACCATAGAGGAGGGAGCAAAGCTCATGAAGGAGCTACACGAGGGAACCTGCGGAAACCACCAGGGAAAAAGAGCAATAGTTCACAAAATCCTAAGGCTGGGATACTATTGGCCGGAAATGAAAGAACATTCTAAAGAGTACACACAGAAATGCATAAAATGCCAGGAACACGGGCACAAGATACATAATCCCCAGCCACACAAAAAGCTATATTATCCCGGTACCATTCGCCATGTGGGGGTTAGATATTGTGGGACCTTCCCGGAAGCATCTCCCGGAAGGTACAAGTTCATCTATGTGGCCATTGATTACTTCACCAAATGGGTAGAAGCCATGCCAACAATATCTATTACCGCGAGAAAGTCGCAGGACTTTATTTGGAAATATGTGGTCTGCAGGTTTGGAATCCCAAAGGTAATAGTGACAGATAATGGAGCCCAGTTCAATTGCGGTAGCTTTCGGGCATTTGTGAGGAGTGGAAGATCGATTTGAGGTTCGCATCGGTCGCTCATCCGCAAGCAAACGTTCAGGTGGAAAACGCAAATGGGCAAATCGTCAAAGCTATAAAAAAGAGGTTGGACAGCAAGAAAGGAGGATGGGCGGAATTGCTGCCTCAGGTCCTTTGTCCTACAGAACGACCGAAAAAGGGCCAACTGGAGAAACACCATATAGATTAACCTATGGTCTGGAAGCAATTGTTCCGGCTGAGATTATAGTCCCATCAGTTAGGTGGGAATCCTATGACGAGGAAAATAACGGAGAAGGGGTAAAAGACAGCCTGGATTTACTTGAAGAAACTAGGATCATGGCTCAAGTTCGGATGGAAAGGGAAAAGGCAAAGGTGGAGAGATACTTTAACCAAAGGACAAGGGAAAGAAGTTTCGTTCCGGGCGAACTGGTCCTTCGGGAGGTAAAGCAGCCAAAGAAGTTAGAGCCCAGTGGGAGGGACCATTTATGATACAACGGCGAACAGGGCAAGCCTCATATCGCCTGAAAAACAGTGAAGGATACGAATTGCCTCACTCTTGGCACGCTGAATGCCTTAAAAAGTTTTATGTATAAAAACATTTTTCACAAGAGCAATAAAATGAGGTATTCTATTGAAACAAAGTTTTTGAAATGCACCATCGGCCAGCGTGCCTACAGGCTATCATGCCTTGAAATGTACCATCCGGTCAGCGTGCCTACAGGCTATCATGCCTTGAAATGTACCATCCGGCCAGCGTGCCTACAGGCTATCATGCCTTGAAATGTACCATCTGGCCAGCGTGCCTACAGGCTATCATGCCTTGAAATGTACCATCCGGCCAGCGTGCCTACAGGCTATCATGCCTTGAAATGTACCATCCGGCCAGCGTGCCTACAGGCTATCATGCCTTGAAATATACCATCTGGCCAGGTGCCTACAGGCTATCATGCCTTGAAATGTACCATCCGGCCAGCGTGCCTACAGGCTATCATGCCTTGAAATGTACCATCCGGCCAGCGTGCCTACAGGCTATCATGCCTTGAAATGTACCATCCGGCCAGCGTGCCTACAGGCTATCATGCCTTGAAATGTACCATCCGGCCAGCGTGCCTACAGGCTATCATGCCTTGAAATGTACCATCGGCCAGCGTGCCTACAGGCTATCATGCCTTGAAATGTACCATCCGGCCAGCGTGCCTACAGGCTATCATGCCTTGAAATGTACCATCCGGCCAGCGTGCCTACAGGCTATCATGCCTTGAAATGTACCATCCGGCCAGCGTGCCTACAGGCTATCATGCCTTGAAATGTATCATCTGGCTGACGTGCCTATAATATCTAGGAATTTCTTAAAATTAAAACTGAGCGAAAGTATAAAGACCTTTGGTGTAAATAAAAGGGCTTATAAAGCATTTGGAAGTCCGGTCGTTCCGGATAAAGCCAAATGAGTGATATGTAAAGCCACCCATAAAAAGTAACTTGAATCAATTAAGAGATACAAAAGTAGTGGCAGGAGCGAAAATGCTAAAACATTACCAAAGTAGTAACCCAAAATACAACTATACAAGATCCCTACACTAAGAAATCGCTCTTTCTAAAAAGCATCTATTCTTTAGCAGGCTTCTTTGCAGCAGACCCTTCGACCGGATGAGACACGCTCTCCTGAGAGTTAGATTTTCCAACGGCCTGATGAGAGCCGGCAACCCCCTGGCGCATACCACTGTTGGGAGGAAGGAAGGAAGCATGACCAGGCCCAAAGACCGTCTCACCAGGGAGACGACCGAACTTCTCAAAATCCTCAAGGAAGTTGCTCTTCTGAGCAACATTGTCAAACTCCAGCTCGCTGTACAAATCGTCATCCAAAACTTCCCCCCTCTTCAGAAAGTACTTGGAGATGGTCTGGCGACAAACATTAGTAATCTTCCGGCTCTGAGAACCGAAAGCCTTCTTCAAGTGGGCAATGATGGTTCCTTGCATCTTCAGCTCCTCTTGGGTCCGACGGGCGTAGGCTGTATGCTTAGCAACATCTTCCTCGAGCTGTAGGACCTGAGCTCGGTAAAGATCATGGTCAGAACCCGCAGCAGAAAGCTCCTCATTCAGCTTGTCAATACGATTGTTAAGTTTCTCAACGTGTCTTAGAAGATTTTCGGAATCTGGTTGAAAGAGGAAAAAGAGTAGGATCGGTAAGAATAAAACATAAGGATAGAAAACGGCCGGAAAGAGACCGAATAAAACTCCCCTTGGCCGGGACCTTGGCATTCCCGGATTGGAGGAAGGCCATGGATTCCTCTAAAGCCTTCACTTTTCTCCAGAGAAACCTTCTCGGCCGCAAGAACAGCTTTACCGGCGGAAAGAGCCGTGTTTTCTTCCATCAGAGACTGCTTCTCTTGATCAAAGGCGGTCCGAGTCTACTCGTCCAGGGCGTCCCTTTCCTTGGCCAATCTGGTAAGCTCATGAATGAGTTGGCTTTGTCTTCCACTAAAGCCTCATTCTGTCTGGTCAAAGCCTTTTTGTCCATCTCAAGGGACTCAGTCTCTTTCTCGAGAGCAGCCTTCAGGTCCGCAAGGTAAACCTTATCTGAAGCAAGGGAATCCACCTCCCTTTTGTGAGCAACTTGTACCTGCCGCAACAAAACTTCCAAGTCAGACAAAGCATGCGGAGGTATCATAAAATCCTTTTCACCGGAAGCTTGGCTGTGTACCTGTTTTAGGATACTCTCGGTTCGGAGATTCTGGTTTCTCAAAGCAAACATCTCTTCCCGCAAATTCTTTAACTTCAATTCGTACTCATCTCGAAGGCGGACACACTCATGGCGAGATGACCGTAATTCTTTGTTTAGAGTGTCCGTCCTTTCTTCACCTTGCGATCAATCTCGTAATTTACAAGATTAATGTAACTATCATGGGAAGAGCGGGTCTGCCTCAACTCAGCTTCAATATTGTTGGCCCGATTTTTCTCATGTTGCAGATCAGATTGGAGGTCCCGGGTTTGAACTTCAGCACTTTGGGCTATTAACATAACCTAAAGGAAGCAAAACTTAAAAAGTTTAGGAGGCACCAACAAGGTATAGGAGAATGGGAGGAAGATTGCACTAACCCGAAAAATGCCCTGCCACATTAGGTTGAAGACCTCCCCCATGGGAAGGAAGTGACGCATGATAGCATCGGCTCCTCGCTCCCGGCCCTCAGTTTCTCCTTGGTGGCAGTAACGATGGATGGAGGAGCAAAGATCCCGTCCGGATGATCATACAGCTTTATCGCTTCCTTTCAAGCGTCGGTGTATCGAGCAGTATCCAAAGAGATCTTACGTAGAGGTTGCCCAAGATAGTAGAACCATCCCTTCTCTGGGAAGGGCCGCTGAAACTCCCTGAACAGGAGGGGGTGGAGAGGAGGAAGAGGCAGTGATGTCCTCCCTTTGCTTGCTTCGGAGCTCTGGGTTCTCGGGCACTGGTCGGTATTCTTTCACTTTCTCGTGTACTGATTCCTTGTGTAACGCCCCTATTAACATATTTATAGCGGAAATAAAATACTAAAGGCGTACAGATCATCGGGTTCCAAACACCCGGTACCAAACCTCACCAAAAATACAACTTAATGATTACAATAGTCACGGCCTGAACCTCGAGAAAACTTAACAAAAGTAAAACCAATAAAAACACGTAAACTCTCAAAACCTAATCCCATCCCAATCACTCGTTCTCTTCGTGGTCACCTGTAAAATAACTCGTACCTGCAAGATAAAACCAAGCAGCCCACCCCGAGTGGGTGGGTCAGTTCCCTGGAATGGAACTGGTACGATCCTCCAAAAACAACTCATAACACAACTCTTAAATAAATAAATAACAGCTTGAAAACAAACACTTAAAACACCCAGAGGAACAAATCATTGCACGAATTCACCAAGTCAAGATATCAGATAAGAACAAAGGGTAATAACTGAAAGATAAAGTTAGTGAACGAAATTACATCATGTGTTAGTGAACTTCCATTTCCTTAGTTAAACCCAATTCCCGTTAGGAGTAGAAAAACTCAGATAGTCACAAAGGACTAGGAATGATAAAATAGATCCAAGAACCAATGACTCAAGAATGGAATAATTTAACTGGGAGAGATGGCCCCCACCGCCAATCACGTCCACTAAGGACAGGGGATATACAGCCCCTCACTGTTTATCACGTCCACTAAGGACAGAGGATATACAGCCCTCACTGTCTACCACGTCCACTAAGGACAGGGGATATACAGCCCCTCACTGTCTACCACGTCCACTAAGGACAGGGGATATACAGCCCTCTCACGTCTATCACGTCCCTTTTTGGACAGGGGATATACAGCCCTCATGTTACCATTGAAGACGCGCGCACGTCGAAAGAAAGATTTCCAAGATTGACCCTTTTTCCAAATTCCCACTAGATCACCAACTACCCAGAGCAATACCAAAACACTCAGTCCTACAGAGTGTAGAAGCGTAAACCCTAAGCAGTCAATGTCTAACGGGGCACTAGATAGAGGAACCAATACCCAAGTGAGTTTCACATCCAAGGCTCAGTTAGTCACACAAGCTGAGTTAGTCACACAACCAATCCTTTTTAGAAATTCCACTTTAAGCTCAGTTAGTGTTTCCAAAACATTCCACAAGTCAATAAGCAAAAATATCGGAGTACGAGAAATCGTACAAAACATTCCATAGAGTCAAAAAACAAACACGTGAGTACGAGAAATCGTACTTGGTATGTGAAGAACAATAACTAACTCGTATAAGTGATCCCCAATAGTAACCTATAATTAAGGTGTTCCAAGCGTCGATTAGTTAAGAGACTTATAAACTTAACAGCCTTCTTCACTTACTGATTAATAGTTCAGGTTTACCATTATTCTCTTACAAAGGTTTGGGCTTGACTTGATAACTAAATCCTTTGTTAGGCCCATCTCGTTTAGTTGGAATGATTTAGAATTTATTCCTGAGAGTGGCCAAGCTCTCTTTGGATGGTTAAAGTGGGCTTTGGAGTTCATTGACTTGGGCTTAGTAGGTTAGCCCAAGACCGTGCTAAGTTTATGTTGTGTAATAAACCCTTAAATTAATAGTGATTATTTATGAAATACCCCTAAATTAATTTAAATTAATTTAGGGATTTCTTTTATTAAACCTTTAATAATACTATTGAATATTAAATTATTATATGGAATTATGAATATTAAATTAATATGGGATTATGAATATTAAATTATTATATGGAACTGTGAAATTAATTAGGGGTTTTCTCCTATTTAACCCCTTAATATTATACTTCATATTATATAAGTATCATGAGATTTAATAATAGATTTATAAGCCAATAAATCTTGGGAAAATATTCTAAACACTCCAAATATATTATAAAGATTTTGGAAGTGTTGGAACATTGTTTTGAAACATAAAAGTCAATATAAAAATTTAGAAACCTTAAAGCGTCTATTAAGCCTTGCTAGAGTTGACTTTGGAAATGGTCAACACCAGGCCGTGCAACCTATACCAATAAATAGATTATGAAAAACCATGAAGATCGATAAAAGAACGTCAAAAACGGATCATCCTAGCCAAAGTTATGCTAGATTGAAGTTTGAATCAAATTTTAAGAGATGCCACATGTCACTCTGTAATGGGTCGCCCACACTTAGCCGATTATCTCCCTGAATTTCGGTAACCGATTTCATTACTTTGCCCTAACTTTAGACGGCTATAACTTTTACATTCTCTCAATATTTTTTCCATGTGTCTTCTCCATTCTCTTCTCCTACAATTCCTCTTTCCAACCATTACTCATACAAACCCTAACTCAGTCTGAATCAACCGAAAAATTGAGTCAAAGTAGCCACCTTGCGAAACTGGAACTGCAATTCCAGATTTCTCTTCGAACAGGTAAATTCGATCAGCCATAACTTCTTCGTTACTCATCCAAATTCCATGTTCTTTAGCTCGTTTTGAAGAGCTCTAATTCCTCTAAAACTTTCATGTTTATGGTTTAAGCTAATTCTCAACCGATTGGAAGGGAAGTTGTCTAAAGTTTCGGTTTTGCTAGCACATAAAATCATACCGAAACAGTAAGGTAAACTCGCAACTTCTAGCTTCAATTTCTTTCTGTGTGATGCGAGTTAGGATTAGTTCTTGCTATCATTGTGTAGATCTATGTTTCTTCTTTCTAATGAGCCCAAGAACATGGCCTAACTCGATCTAGAACGTATTTATAGATCTCTGAAGTTGACTACTCGAACAGGCAAGGTTCGAATGTGTTTCCAGAAAACCGAAATCTATTTGCTCCGTTCTTGCAATTCCCGGTGAGTTTTCCACAAATTCTTATGACGATGCTAAACTACTCTTCATTGTCGACCAAACCCATGTAGCAATTTCCCCTATTATGCAGTAGGTTAAGAGAATTTGACAGATTTCCATTCGCAGTCCCGTATTGAAATACCCTAATATTTAAATAATTAAGTAATAATAACTATATATATTTATGGGATTATTAAACCCTAAAGAGAGTGTATAGAAACTCAGGCGTTAAGAACGCACCTAAAACTCCTTAAGGTCAAAAACGTGCGTTAAAGCCCGACCTTAAGTAAATAAATTATATAAGCTATGAACAACATATAAAATCAACCAAGGATCATTATGTGACCTTGGAAACACGAGTCCACAATTTGAACTGAGTAAAAATACGAAATACCCGGGAATTCTCTTAAAGGCCCCCTTAAGGCCCGAAAGTCCCGGAAATACCATATAAATTAAAATAAAGTATTACACCTCATTTAAAATGCTTAATAATACCTTAATGAACATTTAAGACTAAGTTTTCAAGATAAATTCTCAGTTAAAGACAAAATAATCGGGGGAGTTTCTTAACGCTCCTTTTTGCTCGGTTAGCCCGAGAATCGTGTTCTAAGTTGGTATGATCCCATATAACTCAATGTAACACCTTAAAATATTATTATTGACTATAAACAACGTCAATAAACACTTGGAACACATAGCGACTAATTAATTCTTATAAAAATTCTTAAAGCACAAAAACGCACCTTCGGGTGTCACGAAAATGCGTTTTACGCAATTACCTTGAAGTTTTTGAGGAGCCACGAGTTAATAGACTTAAAAGTGGATAAAATGACCATCTAAATCAATTGATGTCAGTACTAAATTCATTGTATAAATGGGGGCGATTTTTGGGACAAAAAGTTACCGAAAATCAGCATTTTTACCTTAAAACTTTCATCTTTTACCATAATAAAATGTACCAATTAAATGCTGGAACCTATTATATATATTAGTATGGTCTTAGTACAATATAGTGTGACAAAAATCAAATCAAAAATCAAACCCATCTGGTCTCCATCTCATGCGTTAATTTGGGTAGTTTTTGGACAATTTTTGCTTCAAAAATTGTCTTAATATAATGTAACTCATCTAGAATGTACCATATAATTATGTAACAAATAATTCATGTAATATAAGCCTCCATGTCGATCCCTGCAAAAAAAAAATAAGGAACATTAGCTTATATTAAAATGGAGAAATTAAATACACATCTAGTCACACTTTGACTAGTCAATTTAATAAGGAAGAAGAAGTTGCCCCTTTGCCTCATGGCTGTCGATTGACATCAGAAAAGGAGGTCATGAATGACTGCTAAATAAATCAAAGAAACAAGTACCTAATCATCAGGACTAATGTGTTGCAAACAAACAAAATCAAAGTCTAAAAGTGGTAGTATTGACTACCGATTTCTACAAGAAATAAGGTGGATATGCCTTATTAAAAAAATCAAATTAAACCACCTATTAATCTAGCTATACAATCACGTTTTAATTGACAAGGGAATCAAGAGCCAATTGCTCTCAATCAACCGTAGGAAATTCAAAGAAATCAAAAACAAGTCAAAAGAGAATAAATTATAAGAGAGACATGAACCTACCTATCTTGTCCTCTAGTTTTCAATCATCAAATGAACCTCTATTATTATCCTACAATCAACCGAAAATCTGTACCAATATTGAGACTTTAGTAGCCAAATTCTAAGTCAATTAATCAAAGAAATAAGACATAAAATAATGCATCAATTATACCAATTATTTCCAATTAATGCATTGTCTTTCTCACCTTCTAATAACCTACGTGAGCACCCTTCTTCATTTGCCATTCATGAACTGGTAAGTTCTTCTCCTTCTCCTCTCTTTTCTTATTCCATTCTAAGTTAATTCCTTGAGCTCTTAAGCTCCATTAATGGAGGTTTAAGATACCTTCATTTTATGTCAAAACTCCTAGCTAATTCAACAAGACAAGAATCAAGTAACAGATCTGTGCAAGAGGTCTGACTTCGGGAGAGATTCTGTAATTTTCAGTAAGTGATCTCGAAATATTCCCAACATCAAAGTTGTTCCTCTTCGAATTAGCTTTCCATTCATATAAGAATCATTAAATTCCATGGTGTATTCAGTCTGGGTGAACAAAAGAAGGCAAAGTGGTTCGCAGCAGTGAATCTGTTCAATAGGTCTCAGTTCGGGGTTATTCTGAATTTTCCGTAAGTCTTCTTGAAATATTCTCAACACGAAAGTTGTTCCTCTTTGAATTAGCTTTCCAGCAATATAGAGATCATTAATTTTCGTGGTCATTTCAGCTCTGGGTGACAAAAACCGTAGAGGGTGCGCAATCTGGAATTTTGGTAAGTTATGGTGAAAATCCTAAACGAGTTCCTTAAGCTATCTCCGAAAATTATGAGCTTCTAAACCTTGTTTCTCTTCATCATTTCATGAAGGAATCTAGCTCTACAACCATCCAAGGTGTATCAAAAATACCTTGATAAATTCCTAAGGTAAACTCTTGTAAAAATTACTACAATTATTATTTATAACTCTTGTTAGAAGTCTAACAAATGGATCTCCTAAATGTGTACAAGGAGCCGAAAATTCTTCAACAAATAGCATTTGAGAGCTTGGAAATCCAAGGAAAAATCAAGTACAAGAATTGTCTTGATTTAAGGGTAAGTTTATAAAAAGGTTTATTAAGTTCAAGTTTAAATTAAGCTTCAAACTTTAGTATAACAATCATGTTTAGGCCAAGTTAATATTAAGGCCGAAATTATGTAACTAAAATATCAAGAAAAAATAATTTATAACATATAAAGTAAGGTTATTACCTTAAGGTATATTTTTGGGTCACAAAAATTAATTATAGATACATAAATATTAAAACCGAATAGGTTAGAGATTTTATGTTCTATTTTTAGTTTATAATCATTCTAAGTCTTTAGCATAATTTTTAGAAGTGTTATATGACTTGTATACAAATATATGTACTTATTATGAAGTTTAATCAAGGTTTAAAAACCATATGATGAAATTAAATAGGGCCGAGAGCATTATATGAGATTTGGGAAATTTTAACATATATATAAGTGTATTAACTTATATTATAAATTTTGGGAATATTAAAAATAGCTACAAGTATTTAAATGGCTATTTTAATAAGTTATGTGGCTAAAATGGAATTTTGAAAAGTTTAGTGTAAATTATAATTGCCGAAAACTTGAGGGGTTACTTGGCATAATTATGACATAATATAAGGTAGGAATTAATATCATGAATTTTGGTGAATTTAAATAAGTGTTTAAGTGTTTAAATAACATTTTATAAAAGTTTTGGGGTGAATTTGTAATTTATGGAAATATAGGTTGAAAACCGAATTTAAATTGGGGCGGATATGTAATTTGCGAAAGTATAAGGGTATATTGGGTATTTAAGAAAAAATTAAATATTTAAACTATAGCTTATAAGTTAATATGTAACTTATATTAAATTTTTGGGTTAAATGGTGAATAAGGAAAAATGTTTACAAAAAACGAAACTATAAATGAATATAAATTGATTTGCGAAAACTATTGGGCACAAGATGTAATTACCGGAAGTTGGGTGGTTAATTAGTAAATTATAGAAGTTATATGGCTATTTGGTAAATTATAAAAGCTATTTGGTACAAGTAATAAATACCGAATTATTATGGTGGTATTGTAATTTAATAAAAGAAAAGAGTTAAATTATGTAATATAATGTATTATGGGACATTATGAAATATAATATAAAGTTTATAAAATAAAGGTGGTTATAATGTGAATAACTATATGATATGATATAAGAGATAAGTTGAAATAATTATGAGTATGTAGTTAATGAGATAAAGTTATAACGTATCTTCACATAAAATGATGAACTGTTAGGGTTTCTAGAGCCGCTGTTTAAATAACCGGGGGAAAACAAATAACTTACAGACTTAGTATACAATGAGAATAAACTCTACAGTGACTGTACTGTAATAATTAGTGGACAGTCATATTAATAAGTATACGTTATTTCATGTATGAACAACAGCGTACGGGAAAGAGTTACTAGAGCAGGAATTGTCAAGCTAGCAATTACCCCGGTGAACGGTATGTTAATTGTGTGGTCTGAATGTCCTAAGGATTATCCTAAGGTCCAGACATTATGTGTTTAAATGTTTAAGAACGATATCTATGATTTCATGTGGATGATATTGTATGTGGTGTTGCTTAAATTGTTGCGTATATTTATACGCAAAAGTCCTGTGACTAAAAGTTTGTACATCTAAACTGTAAAAAAAAAACTAACTGACCTTCAGGTATTATTGAACCTAACAAAGGTCTAATGTTATAGTCTTAATTTGAGTCATTATGTCACTGACAAAAAGGACTAACTTCTTATGAGAGGAATCCGGATCGTTTCGACTTTCTGGTTGCGCATTGTGATCACTACGAGAGACTTCAATGGGGAGTCACTCAAAGGAAATCCATCAGCCACATTCGGGGATGGCGGAATGCACTGCCGTTGGTGCACAGTTTCGACCGAATCGGTCAATATTTATCCAGGGCCATAAGGTCAGCTGGTAACGGTTCCTTTGGAACCCAGTGGACATATTGTCAATCTTTCACAGGTTATTAAGTGGATGGTTTAAAAGGTTAAGGGTCATGTGACCTACTAACAAGTTCAGGTGTTAAATATTTACATCTTGTCTGGTATTGATTATTGTTTGATGTGTATTATCATACACTATGTGTTGCAGGTGAATTGTTATGCTATTGCTCAGTGTTTACAGTATTTCTGTTATTCCTGTAACCGGACTTTCTATAATGAATCTAATGTCAAGATGGCTAAAACGACTTAAGGAAATCTAGAAGACTTAGGACTACATTTAGCATACCAGCATAGTTTGCTGAGCCCTTCATTGGGCCAAACATTTCAGGTTGTTGAAGAGTACACAAGCCGGAGTGCGGGAAACAGGGTAGCAGCTGTGTTTCAATAAACACCTGTCGTTTGTTTATGTACTGTATTTTGGGATTGTTGTATTTTATTTAGTTGCTCATTTAGTTTAGACTTGGTCTGTAATAAGTAGAGTGCTCAGTATCTCTTCATCACAGCGTTGATTAGTTGATGGATAGTTTGGTTGCCTTGTTGCTCACAAGGGTGAGTAACGGCATGTAACACCAAGGTTAGGTAGTTTTATTTTCCGCTGCGACGTTATTTATTTTGCTACAACTCGCGACGTTATTACAGGTTTAGGATTAGGGGTGTTACAAAAGTGGTATCAGAGCGGAGTACCGCTCTGATGAAGGATATTGAGTCAAAAACAATGAGCATAGGAACATGGGATAACGGGAAACGTCCGTGAGGATTCGTGACTTAGGAAGAAAAACCCTAGGGATATATTTTTCTGCTGGCAGTTAGCTTTATTACCTATTTGTGATTGTATGTGTATTACGGTAAAGCACCGAGTAGTAAAATTAGTGTATTATACTATAGATGTCTGGAGTCGGAAGACCACGTGGAGGAGGCAGAGGAGCGAGGTGGAACTGCACCAGCTGATGTCCCGGAAATACCAGGCCTAGCAGAGGCCATGGCCGCCTTCGCCGCACAGCTAGGAGCACAAGTTGCGGGAGCCATACCCCACCCGCCACAGCCCAGAGAGACTAATTGGTTGAAGAGTGTGGTTGATGCACGAGTTCCAACATACTCAGGGGAACCAGACCCCGCCGCTCTGGAGAAGTTCATCGTCGAGCACCAGAAAGCTTTCAGGGCCGTCAGAGTCCAGAGAACCAACAGGTTGACATTGCCGCATACAACTTGAAGATGCAGCTGATACTTGGTGGCGGTCGGTAGAGGGCCACCATAGAGCCACACCAGACTTTGGGTGGACAGCATTCGTGAATGTGCTACGAGAGAAATATTACCCCGAGCACTTGAAGCAGAGGAAGCGGCAAGAGTTTGAGACTCTACTACAGGGGAGTCAGTCAGTCGACCAGTACTATGCACGGTTTACCAGCTTGCTTGACTACATTCCGGGAGTTGACTACTCCGATGTCGTGAAGATTCAAAAATTCAGGGGAGGTTTACAGTTCCGTATCCAGAGTGCAATGGGAGCAATCCGTTTCACTACCATTCAAGAGTGCTATGATGCAGCATCAGCGACTGAACTAATGCTACAGTCCCGGGAGGAAGCCCAGGGTAAGAAGAGGAGGAATACTGAGGGACAAGAAGGTGGGGAAGCCACATCTGGCGGATCCTACAAGAAGGGGAAGTAAGAAACCTTTACTTAAGGAGAAATACCTATATATTGCCTATGCTTAGTTGAATCACTAACCTAAACCCTCAGCAGGAGATTCTTTGACAAGAAGAAAGGGAAGAAGGATTTTCAAGGTCAAAGACGAAGGAGCAGGTCCCTCGTCTGACCGGCCAGGCCATTGATGCACAGCCGCTGAGATCGGTACCACCTAGGGGTAAGAATACCCACCTCTCATTTAGCCATACATCTACTAGCTATACCTTACTAAACCATGTTGTATGAACAGCGGGCAATAAGCCAACCCAGCGCCATTACTATGTAAGCGTTGTGGAGGTGATCACCCAGGAGTGGACTGCCAAGGCAGGAAGGTGGAGTGCCGTTACTGCAAGAAGGAGGGCCACAGGGACTACGAATGTTTTTCTAACCCAGCAAGCCGTGTATACAAGGGAACTAAGGGTTCACAGAGACCACCAGCTGCTGAGACTGGAGGACCCAGAGGAGGTCAGGCACCTCAGACTAACACCTATACTAGGGGACCGGGAGGACAGCCATCCTCATCCGGGAGCCAAAAGGGAAAGGAGATAGTGCCGAGTAGGAACACCCTGTATACAGTGGGAACTCCAGGCGCTGAGACTAGCGCTCAGCGCGAATTTGGTAAGCCTAGCACCTAGAATAAGAGCATGATGCGATGAATGTATGTTTATTGTTATTAGTCATTAAGACTTGTATGTGTGTTTCTGTGTGAAATAAAATTTGGGGAGACCTAATTTAGAAATCTCTCACTTAATAGGATGTTTCGACATTTGTTTTCCCATACCTATGAGACCAAGAGCACCTGAGCCTATGAGCGAAGGTCGGGAATATCCAGAGAGAGAGTGCCAAGTGCTTCGACCCGGCATGATCCTACTCAAGCAATATTTAGATTTAAATGAACAAATAACCATTGTAAATGAATGTAGAAATTTGGGAGTAGGCCAAGGGGGATTTTATAATCCAGGATATAATAGTGGGTCGAAACTTAAATTACAAATGATGTGTATGGGTAAGAATTGGGATCCACAAACTAGGTTGTATAGTGAGGTTAGAGAGGTAGATGGGACACTTGTTCCTAGAATACCCGATACTTTCCAAACCTTAGTGACTGAAGCGGTCAAGATTGCACAACGATTAGAAACCAACCCCATTCCAGACATGAGGGCCAACATTTGTATAGCAAACTTCTATGAAAAAGGGGGGAGACTTGGGTTACACCAGGACCGAGATGAGTCATCAGAGTCAATTACCAAGGGGGTACCAGTTGTGTCATTCTCTATAGGAGACGATGCTGAGTTTTTATATGGTGACCAGAAGAGGATGGACAAGGCGAAAAAGATTATCTTAAAGTCAGGTGACGTGTTGATATTTGGTGGAGATTCGAGATTAGTTTACCATGGGATCAAGAGCATTAAGTCGAACACAGCCCCGATAACCTTAGTAAACACTACCCATTTAAAACCGGGACGGTTGAACTTGACATTTAGACAATATTGATGTATATGGGAACCATTGGATTAATGAATGGCATTTTACTATATTGAGTTATGCACTATCTTACAAATTGTTAACCCCAGGCCTCGAGTCAAATGGAGGAGCAGTGCTGAATATATGGACAAGACCGGGGCCAAGGATAAGGGGAATGTTATCATGGGAACCTTTATGGTAAATGGCGTGAGTGCATCGATACTGTTCGATTCAGGAGCGTCTCACTCCTTTATATCCTCTACATCAGCAAGGAAGTTGGAGACGACCCCTGAACCTCTCTCAGATTTCCTTGTCACATTACCGACTAAGGAAAGAGTGAGGTGCACGAAACTACACAAGGGAGTAAAGATTAACATCGTGGATGAAGAGTTTCATGCAGACTTAATTGAATTGGATGAATTAGGTTTTGATATCATCATGGGCATGGATTGGCTGCAGAAATACAAGGGACGGCTGCATTGCGCAGAGCATAGATTACTTCTGAAGAGCCCGAGAGGCAAAACAGTTTCATATCGCAGTATTCCAAAAGAACCTACCTTCAAGCTAGTATCTGCTATCACACTGGTGAAGAAGTTGAAGAAGGGACAGCCAGTCTATTTGTGCTATGTCCAGGATTTGAGACAAGAAGAGAAAACACAGACAAACATACCAGTCGTTTCAGACTTTCCTGATCTATTTCCCGAGGAGCTACCAGGGATGCCACCTAAGAGAGAAGTGGAGTTCACCATCGACTTATTACCAGGTACAGGACCCATTGCTAAGGCACCTTACAGAATGGCACCAGCAAGATGAAAGAGCTGAAGATTCAGTTAGAAGATCTGCTAGACAAAGGTTATATCAGACCGAGTGTATCACCATGGGGAGCACCAGTGTTGTTCGTGAAAAAGAAAGACGGTAGCATGCGACTATGCATTGACTACAGGGAGCTGAATGCAGTAACCGTGAAGAATAAGTACCCGCTACCACGGATTGACGATTTGTTCGATCAGTTAAGAGGCGCTACAGTTTTCTCGAAGATTGATCTGAGATCAGGATACCACCAGATACGGATAGCTGATGAGGACATAGAGAAGACAGCCTTCAGAACGCGCTACGGACATTACGAGTTCACAGTCATGCCGTTTGGATTATCAAATGCCCCAGCCATATTCATGGATCTTATGAACCGGTTGTTCAGGGAGCAGTTAGACTCATCTGTGGTTGTATTCATCGACGATATACTGGTATATTCTAAGACTAAGGACGAGCACGAGGTGCATTTGAGACAAGTCTTGCAAACCATGAGGGAGAATAAATTGTATGCCAAGCTTTCAAAATGTGATTTCTGGTTAGACAGTGTATCCTTTCTAGGGCATGTAATATCAGCCAGCGGAATATCGGTAGACCCCGCGAAGATTGAAGCAGTTAAGACTTGGCCGAGACCGAAGACGGTGACAGATATCCGTAGTTTCTTGGGATTAGCTGGTTATTACAGACGATTTGTACAAGATTTCTCCAAACTAGCGAAACCAATGACTAGCCTGATGAGGAAAGATTCTCCATTTATATGGACAGCAGAGTGTGAACTATCCTTTCAGAAACTGAAGGACCTACTGACGTCGGCACCGATACTCACCATTCCAGAGGGGACCGACGGATTTGAAGTATATTGCGATGCCTCAGGCACAGGGATTGGGTGTGTACTTATGCAGAATGGAAAAGTTGTTGCTTATGCATCACGGCAGTTGAAGAAACATGAGGAAAATTACCCGACTCATGATCTAGAACTGGGAGCAGTTGTTTTCGCACTGAAGATCTGGCGACACTACCTTTATGGAGTGACAGTGACAGTTTATTCAGATCATAAGAGCCTTCAACATTTATTCACTCAGAAGGAGCTTAACATGAGACAGAGGCGATGGGTCGAGTTTCTGAAGGACTACGACATCGACCTCAGGTACAAGGAGGGTAAGGCAAATGTAGTTGCGACGCCCTGAGCCGTAGAGCTCATACTCTATTTGCCATGATAGGAGACAACAACCTCATCGAGGAGGTACGTTGTGCTCAGACTAGTGACCAATACATGAAAACTATCCGACAGCAGCTGACTGACGGTATCTTTGAGAGGCAGAAATATGACTTTGTACTTAGTGAGGATGGGTTGATCAGACTGAATGGCCGTTTATGCATTCCAGAGTCCAGCCCAGACTTGAAGGAAAAGATACTACAGGAAGCTCATTGCTCATCACTATCAGTACACCCAGGGTCATCAAAGATGTACAAGGATTTAAAATTACATTTCTGGTGGAGTGGTATGAAAAAGGATGTTACAGAATTTGTGGCAGATGTATGACATGTCAGAAGGTGAAATTTGAGCACCGGAGACCGGGCGGTTTAGTACAGCCGATGCCCATTCCATATTGGAAGTTCGAGGATATATCCATGGACTTTGTAGTAGGTCTTCCACCGACTAGGGGAGGTGCTAACATGATATGGGTCATCGTCGACAGGTTGACAAAAGTAGCGAAGTTCATTCCGATCAAGGACACTTGGAAAGTCCCAAAGCTGGCAAACCTCTTCCAGAGAGAAATCATCAGATACCACGGTGTACCAAAGTCTATCGTGTCAGATAGAGATTCAAGGTTTGTTTCCAGATTTTGGCAGCAGGTTCAAGAGGCATTAGGTACGAAGCTGAAGCAAAGTACGGCCTTTCATCCCCAGACAGATGGCCAGAGCGAAAGAACGATTCAAACATTGGAGGACATGCTTAGAGCTTGTGCCTTAGACTTCCAGGAAAGCTGGATAGATCGACTACATCTGATTGAGTTTGCCTACAACAACAGCTATCATGCATCCATTCAGATGCCACCATTTCAGGCATTGTACGGCAGACCATGTAGGACACCACTATGTTGGGATGAGCCCAGTGAGAATATCATCTTAGGGCCAGAGTATCTAGACCAGATGAAAGAAGACATTGTACAGATACGCAAAAATATGAAGATAGCCCAGGACAGACAGAAATCATATGCTGATGTTCGTAGGAGAGACCTTGCGTTCGCAGTAGGCGATCGAGTCTTCCTCAGAGTTTCACCTATGAAAGGAATCTTTAGGTTTGGGCAGAAGGGCAAGCTTAGCCCGAAGTATGTAGGACCGTACCTTATCACGGAGCGAGTGGGCCCATTAGCTTACAGATTAGACTTACCTGTTGAGCTTGGGAGAGTGCACAATGTATTCCACATTTCACAGCTTAAGCAGTATGTGCCTCATCCATCGCATGTCTTAGAGCCCGAGACACTCGAGCTAGATCCTACACTCAGATATGAGGAGACCCCAGTTCGCATCTTAGACTCCAAGACTAGGGAGACCAGGAACAAGATCATTAGAATGGTCAAAGTTCAGTGGTCAAATCATGACGTTGAGGAGGCGACATGGGAGTTAGAAGACTCCATGCGAGACAAGTATCCAGCACTTTTCGCTTAGCTTTGTGTATACTTGTGGGGGGTACGTGGGCGTAACCCTTTTTAAGGGGGGTAGAGCACCACATGCGACTTGCATATCTGCGGTCTATCTTTAGTTTGTACTTGGTTGTTCGATTGGTTGTTGCGCATGTGCGCAATTGTTTGTATGAATATTGGTTGCATTCTATGTAACAATGGGTGTTGGTGTGTCCTATGTGACACTTGGTTGAATGATTTATGGAATTACTTATTTACTTTATGATATGTTTATTCTTACTACAATCACACAAGGGAATTACTGTCAAGGGTTTACGCCTCTGCACTCTGTAGGACTGAGGATTTGGTATTGCACTTGTGCAGTGAGGACCTTGTGGGATAGCTAGGAAGTATGGACACTTGTTGCTTTACAATTATTAAACTATTTATACTGTGATATGTTGGACGCATGTATATTCGAATTGAGTACAAGGGATAGATATGAGGAACTTGATTCCATAGGATGTATAAGTTACGACTTCGGGACGAAGTCCTTTTAAGGGGGGTAGACTGAAATACCCCTAATATTTAAATAATTAAGTAATAATAACTATATATTATTTATGGGATTATTAAACCCTAAAGAGAGTGTATAGAAACTCAGGCGTTAAGAACGCACCTAAAACTCCTTAAGGTCAAAAACGTGCGTTAAAGCCCGACCTTAAGTAATAAATTATATAAGCTATGAACAACATATAAAATCAACCAAGGATCATTATGTGACCTTGGAAACACGAGTCCACAATTTAAACTGAGTAAAAATACGAAATACCCGGGAATTCTCTTAAAGGCCCCCTTAAGGCCCGAAAGTCCCGGAAATACCATATAAATTAAAATAAAGTATTACACCTCATTTAAAATGCTTAATAATACCTTAATGAACATTTAAGACTAAGTTTTCAAGATAAATTCTCAGTTAAAGACAAAATAATCGGGGGAGTTTCTTAACGCTCCTTTTTGCTCGGTTAGCCCGAGAATCGTGTTCTAAGTTGGTATGATCCCATATAACTCAATGTAACACCTTAAAATATTATTATTGACTATAAACAACGTCAATAAACACTTGGAACACATAGCGACTAATTAATTCTTATAAAAATTCTTAAAGCACAAAAACGCACCTTCGGGTGTCACGAAAATGCGTTTTACGCAATTACCTTGAAGTTTTTGAGGAGCCACGAGTTAATAGACTTAAAAGTGGATAAAATGACCATCTAAATCAATTGATGTCAGTACTAAATTCATTGTATAAATGGGGGCGATTTTTGGGACAAAAAGTTACCGAAAATCAGCATTTTTACCTTAAAACTTTCATCTTTTACCATAATAAAATGTACCAATTAAATGCTGGAACCTATTATATATATTAGTATGGTCTTAGTACAATATAGTGTGACAAAAATCAAATCAAAAATCAAACCCATCTGGTCTCCATCTCATGCGTTAATTTGGGTAGTTTTTGGACAATTTTTGCTTCAAAAATTGTCTTAATATAATGTAACTCATCTAGAATGTACCATATAATTATGTAACAAATAATTCATGTAATATAAGCCTCCAATGTCGATCTTCCTGCAAAAAAAAATAAAAATAAATAAGGAACATTAGCTTATATTAAAATGGAGAAATTAAATACACATCTAGTCACACTTTGACTAGTCAATTTAATAAGGAAGAAGAAGTTGCCCCTTTGCCTCATGGCTGTCGATTGACATCAAGAAAAGGAGGTCATGAATGACTACTAAATAAATCAAAGAAACAAGTACCTAATCATCAGGACTAATGTGTTGCAAACAAACAAAAATCAAAGTCTAAAAGTGGTAGTATTGACTACCGATTTCTACAAGAAATAAGGTGGATATGCCTTATTAAAAAAATCAAATTAAACCACCTATTAATCTAGCTATACAATCACGTTTTAATTGACAAGGGAATCAAGAGCCAATTGCTCTCAATCAACCGTAGGAAATTTCAAAGAAATCAAGAACAAGTCAAAAGAGAATAAATTATAAGAGAGACATGAACCTACCTATCTTGTCCTCTAGTTTTCAATCATCAAATGAACCTCTATTATTATCCTACAAATCAACCGAAAATCTGTACCAATATTGAGACTTTAGTAGCCAAATTCTAAGTCAATTAATCAAAGAAATAAGACATAAAATAATGCATCAATTATACCAATTATTTCCAATTAATGCATTGTCTTTCTCACCTTCTAATAACCTACGTGAGCACCCTTCTTCATTTGCCATTCATGAACTGGTAAGTTCTTCTCCTTCTCCTCTCTTTTCTTATTCCATTCTAAGTTAATTCCTTGAGCTCTTAAGCTCCATTAATGGAGGTTTAAGATATACCTTCATTTTATGTCAAAACTCCTAGCTAATTCAACAAGACAAGAATCAAGTAACAGATCTGTGCAAGAGGTCTGACTTCGGGAGAGATTCTGTAATTTTCAGTAAGTGATCTCGAAATATTCCCAACATCAAAGTTGTTCCTCTTCGAATTAGCTTTCCATTCATATAAGAATCATTAAATTCCATGGTGTATTCAGTCCTGGGTGAACAAAAGAAGGCAAAGTGGTTCGCAGCAGTGAATCTGTTCAATAGGTCTCAGTTCGGGGTTATTCTGAATTTTCCGTAAGTCTTCTTGAAATATTCTCAACACGAAAGTTGTTCCTCTTTGAATTAGCTTTCCAGCAATATAGAGATCATTAATTTTCGTGGTCATTTCAGCTCTGGGTGACAAAAACCGTAGAGGGTGCGCAATCTGGAATTTTGGTAAGTTATGGTGAAAATCCTAAACGAGTTCCTTAAGCTATCTCCGAAAATTATGAGCTTCTAAACCTTGTTTCTCTTCATCATTTCATGAAGGAATCTAGCTCTACAACCATCCAAGGTGTATCAAAAATACCTTGATAAATTCCTAAGGTAAACTCTTGTAAAAATTACTACAATTATTATTTATAACTCTTGTTAGAAGTCTAACAAATGGATCTCCTAAATGTGTACAAGGAGCCGAAAATTCTTCAACAAATAGCATTTGAAGAGCTTGGAAATCCAAGGAAAAATCAAGTACAAGAATTGTCTTGATTTAAAGGGTAAGTTTTAAAATTAAGGTTTATTAAGTTCAAGTTTAAATTAAGCTTCAAACTTTAGTATAACAATCATGTTTAGGCCAAGTTAATATTAAGGCCGAAATTATGTAACTAAAATATCAAGAAAAAAATAATTTATAACATATAAAGTAAGGTTATTACCTTAAGGTATATTTTTGGGTCACAAAAATTAATTATAGATACATAAATATTAAAACCGAATAGGTTAGAGATTTTATGTTCTATTTTTAGTTTATAATCATTCTAAGTCTTTAGCATAATTTTTAGAAGTGTTATATGACTTGTATACAAATATGTACTTATTATGAAGTTTAATCAAGGTTTAAAAACCATATGATGAAATTAAATAAGGGCCGAGAGCATTATATGAGATTTGGGAAATTTTAACATATATATAAGTGTATTAACTTATATTATAAATTTTGGGAATATTAAAAATAGCTGCAAGTATTTAAATGGCTATTTTAATAAGTTATGTGGCTAAAATGGGAATTTTGAAAAGTTTAGTGTATAAATTATAATTGCCGAAAACTTGAGGGGTTACTTGGCATAATTATGACATAATGTAAGGTAGGAATTAATATCATGAATTTTGGTGAATTTAAATAAGTGTTTAAGTGTTTAAATAACATTTTATAAAAGTTTTGGGGTGAATTTGTAATTTATGGAAATATAGGTTGAAAACCGAATTTAAATTGGGGCGGATATGTAATTTGCGAAAGTATAAGGGTATATTGGGTATTTAAGAAAAAATTAAATATTTAAACTATAGCTTATAAGTTAATATGTAACTTATATTAAATTTTTGGGTCAAATGGTGAATAAGGAAAAATGTTTACAAAAAACGAAACTATAAATGAATATAAATTGATTTGCGAAAACTATTGGGCACAAGATGTAATTACCGGAAGTTGGGTGGTTAATTAGTAAATTATAGAAGTTATATGGCTATTTGGTAAATTATAAAAGCTATTTGGTACAAGTAATAAATACCGAATTATTATGGTGGTATTGTAATTTAATAAAAGAAAAGAGTTAAATTATGTAATATAATGTATTATGGGACATTATGAAATATAATATAAAGTTTATAAAATAAAGGTGGTTATAATGTGAATAACTATATGATATGATATAAGAGATAAGTTGAAATAATTATGAGTATGTAGTTAATGAGATAAAGTTATAACGTATCTTCACATAAAATGATGAACTGTTAGGATTCTAGAGCCGCTGTTTAAATAACCGGGGGAAAACAAATAACTTACAGACTTAGTATACAATGAGAATAAACTCTACAGTGACTGTACTGTAATAATTAGTGGACAGTCATATTAATAAGTATACGTTATTTCATGTATGAACAACAGCGTACGGGAAAGAGTTACTAGAGCAGGAATTGTCAAGCTAGCAATTACCCCGGTGAACGGTATGTTAATTGTGTGGTCTGAATGTCCTAAGGATTATCCTAAGGTCCAGACATTATGTGTTTAAATGTTTAAGAACGATATCTATGGTTTCATGTGGATGATATTGTATGTGGTGTTGCTTAAATTGTTGCGTATATTTATACGCAAAAGTCCTGTGACTAAAAGTTTGTACATCTAAACTGTAAAAAAAAAACTAACTGACCTTCAGGTATTATTGAACCTAACAAAGGTCTAATGTTATAGTCTTAATTTGAGTCATTATGTCACTGACAAAAAGGACTAACTTCTTATGAGAGGAATCCGGATCGTTTCGACTTTCTGGTTGCGCATTGTGATCACTACGAGAGACTTCAATGGGGAGTCACTCAAAGGAAATCCATCAGCCACATTCGGGGATGGCGGAATGCACTGCCGTTGGTGCACAGTTTCGACCGAATCGGTCAATATTTATCCAGGGCCATAAGGTCAGCTGGTAACGGTTCCTTTGGAACCCAGTGGACATATTGTCAATCTTTCACAGGTTATTAAGTGGATGGTTTAAAAGGTTAAGGGTCATGTGACCTACTAACAAGTTCAGGTGTTAAATATTTACATCTTGTCTGGTATTGATTATTGTTTGATGTGTATTATCATACACTATGTGTTGCAGGTGAATTGTTATGCTATTGCTCAGTGTTTACAGTATTTCTGTTATTCCTGTAACCGGACTTTCTATAATGAATCTAATGTCAAGATGGCTAAAACGACTTAAGGAAATCTAGAAGACTTAGGACTACATTTAGCATACCAGCATAGTTTGCTGAGCCCTTCATTGGGCCAAACATTTCAGGTTGTTGAAGAGTACACAAGCCGGAGTGCGGGAAACAGGGTAGCAGCTGTGTTTCAATAAACACCTGTCGTTTGTTTATGTACTGTATTTTGGGATTGTTGTATTTTATTTAGTTGCTCATTTAGTTTAGACTTGGTCTGTAATAAGTAGAGTGCTCAGTATCTCTTCATCACAGCGTTGATTAGTTGATGGATAGAGTTTGGTTGCCTTGTTGCTCACAAGGGTGAGTAACGGCATGTAACACCAAGGTTAGGTAGTTTTATTTTCCGCTGCGACGTTATTTATTTTGCTACAACTCGCGACGTTATTACAGGTTTAGGATTAGGGGTGTTACAAAAGTGGTATCAGAGCGGAGTACCGCTCTGATGAAGGATATTGAGTCAAAAACAATGAGCATAGGAACATGGGATAACGGGAAACGTCCGTGAGGATTCGTGACTTAGGAAGAAAAACCCTAGGGATATATTTTTCTGCTGGCAGTTAGCTTTATTACCTATTTGTGATTGTATGTGTATTACGGTAACACCGAGTAGTAAAATTGGTGTATTATACTATAGATGTCTGGAGTCGGAAGACCACGTGGAGGAGGCAGAGGAGGACGAGGTGGAACTGCACCAGCTGATGTCCCGGAAATACCAGGCCTAGCAGAGGCCATGGCCGCCTTCGCCGCACAGCTAGGAGCACAAGTTGCGGGAGCCATACCCCACCCGCCACAGCCCAGAGACTAATTGGTTGAAGAGTGTGGTTGATGCACGAGTTCCAACATACTCAGGGGAACCAGACCCCGCCGCTCTGGAGAAGTTCATCGTCGAGCACCAGAAAGCTTTCAGGGCCGTCAGAGTTCCAGAGAACCAACAGGTTGACATTGCCGCATACAACTTGAAAGATGCAGCTGATACTTGGTGGCGGTCGGTAGAGGACCACCATAGAGCCACACCAGACTTTGGGTGGACAGCATTCGTGAATGTGCTACGAGAGAAATATTACCCCGAGCACTTGAAGCAGAGGAAGCGACAAGAGTTTGAGACTCTACTACAGGGGAGTCAGTCAGTCGACCAGTACTATGCACGGTTTACCAGCTTGCTTGACTACATTCCGGGAGTTGACTACTCCGATGTTGTGAAGATCCAAAAATTCAGGGGAGGTTTACAGTTCCGTATCCAGAGTGCAATGGGAGCAATCCGTTTCACTACCATTCAAGAGTGCTATGATGCAGCATCAGCGACTGAACTAATGCTACAGTCCCGGGAGGAAGCCCAGGGTAAGAAGAGGAGGAATACTGAGGGTCAAGAAGGTGGGGAAGCCACATCTGGCGGATCCTACAAGAAGGGGAAGTAAGAAACCTTTACTTAAGGAGAAATACCTATATATTGCCTATGCTTAGTTGAATCACTAACCTAAACCCTCAGCAGGAGATTCTTTGACAAGAAGAAAGGGAAGAAGGATTTTCAAGGTCAAAAGACGAAGGAGCAGGTCCCTCGTCTGACCGGCCAGGCCATTGATGCACAGCCGCTGAGATCGGTACCACCTAGGGGTAAGAATACCCACCTCTCATTTAGCCATACATCTACTAGCTATACCTTACTAAACCATGTTGTATGAACAGCGGGCAATAAGCCAACCCAGCGCCATTACTATGTAAGCGTTGTGGAGGTGATCACCCAGGAGTGGACTGCCAAGGCAGGAAGGTGGAGTGCCGTTACTGCAAGAAGGAGGGCCACAGGGACTACGAATGTTTTTCTAACCCAGCAAGCCGTGTATACAAGGGAACTAAGGGTTCACAGAGACCACCAGCTGCTGAGACTGGAGGACCCAGAGGAGGTCAGGCACCTCAGACTAACACCTATACTAGGGGACCGGGAGGACAGCCATCCTCATCCGGGAGCCAAAAGGGAAAGGAGATAGTGCCGAGTAGGAACACCCTGTATACAGTGGGAACTCCAGGCGCTGAGACTAGCGCTCAGCGCGAATTTGGTAAGCCTAGCACCTAGAATAAGAGCATGATGCGATGAATGTATGTTTATTGTTAATCAGTCATTAAGACTTGTATGTGTGTTTCTGTGTGAAATAAAATTTGGGGAGACCTAATTAGAAATCTCTCACTTAATAGGATGTTTCGACATTTGTTTTCCCATACCTATGAGACCAAGAGCACCTGAGCCTATGAGCGAAGGTCGGGAATATCCAGAGAGAGAGTGCCAAATGCTTCGACCCGGCATGATCCTACTCAAGCAATATTTAGATTTAAATGAACAAATAACCATTGTAAATGAATGTAGAAATTTGGGAGTAGGCCTAGGGGGATTTTATAATCCAGGATATAATAGTGGGTCGAAACTTAAATTACAAATGATGTGTATGGGTAAGAATTGGGATCCACAAACTAGGTTGTATAGTGAGGTTAGAGAGGTAGATGGGACACTTGTTCCTAGAATACCCGATACTTTCCAAACCTTAGTGACTGAAGCGGTCAAGATTGCACAACGATTAGAAACCAACCCCATTCCAGACATGAGGGCCAACATTTGTATAGCAAACTTCTATGAAAAAGGGGGGAGACTTGGGTTACACCAGGACCGAGATGAGTCATCAGAGTCAATTACCAAGGGGGTACCAGTTGTGTCATTCTCTATAGGAGACGATGCTGAGTTTTTATATGGTGACCAGAAGAGGATGGACAAGGCGAAAAAGATTATCTTAAAGTCAGGTGACGTGTTGATATTTGGTGGAGATTCGAGATTAGTTTACCATGGGATCAAGAGCATTAAGTCGAACACAGCCCCGATAACCTTAGTAAACACTACCCATTTAAAACCGGGACGGTTGAACTTGACATTTAGACAATATTGATGTATATGGGAACCATTGGATTAATGAATGGCATTTTACTATATTGAGTTATGCACTATCTTACAAATTGTTAACCCCAGGCCTCGAGTCAAATGGAGGAGCAGTGCTGAATATAATGGACAAGACCGGGGCCAAGGATAAGGGGAATGTTATCATGGGAACCTTTATGGTAAATGGCGTGAGTGCATCGATACTGTTCGATTCAGGAGCGTCTCACTCCTTTATATCCTCTACATCAGCAAGGAAGTTGGAGACGACCCCTGAACCTCTCTCAGATTTCCTTGTCACATTACCGACTAAGGAAAGAGTGAGGTGCACGAAACTACACAAGGGAGTAAAGATTAACATCGTGGATGAAGAGTTTCATGCAGACTTAATTGAATTGGATGAATTAGGTTTTGATATCATCATGGGCATGGATTGGCTGCAGAAATACAAGGGACGGCTGCATTGCGCAGAGCATAGATTACTTCTGAAGAGCCCGAGAGGCAAAACAGTTTCATATCGCAGTATTCCAAAAGAACCTACCTTCAAGCTAGTATCTGCTATCACACTGGTGAAGAAGTTGAAGAAGGGACAGCCAGTCTATTTGTGCTATGTCCAGGATTTGAGACAAGAAGAGAAAACACAGACAAACATACCAGTCGTTTCAGACTTTCCTGATCTATTTCCCGAGGAGCTACCAGGGATGCCACCTAAGAGAGAAGTGGAGTTCACCATCGACTTATTACCAGGTACAGGACCCATTGCTAAGGCACCTTACAGAATGGCACCAGCAGATGAAAGAGCTGAAGATTCAGTTAGAAGATCTGCTAGACAAAGGTTATATCAGACCGAGTGTATCACCATGGGGAGCACCAGTGTTGTTCGTGAAAAAGAAAGACGGTAGCATGCGACTATGCATTGACTACAGGGAGCTGAATGCAGTAACCGTGAAGAATAAGTACCCGCTACCACGGATTGACGATTTGTTCGATCAGTTAAGAGGCGCTACAGTTTTCTCGAAGATTGATCTGAGATCAGGATACCACCAGATACGGATAGCTGATGAGGACATAGAGAAGACAGCCTTCAGAACGCGCTACGGACATTACGAGTTCACAGTCATGCCGTTTGGATTATCAAATGCCCTAGCCATATTCATGGATCTTATGAACCGGTTGTTCAGGGAGCAGTTAGACTCATCTGTGGTTGTATTCATCGACGATATACTGGTATATTCTAAGACTAAGGACGAGCACGAGGTGCATTTGAGACAAGTCTTGCAAACCATGAGGGAGAATAAATTGTATGCCAAGCTTTCAAAATGTGATTTCTGGTTAGACAGTGTATCCTTTCTAGGGCATGTAATATCAGCCAGCGGAATATCGGTAGACCCCGCGAAGATTGAAGCAGTTAAGACTTGGCCGAGACCGAAGACGGTGACAGATATCCGTAGTTTCTTGGGATTAGCTGGTTATTACAGACGATTTGTACAGGATTTCTCCAAACTAGCGAAACCAATGACTAGCCTGATGAGGAAAGATTCTCCATTTATATGGACAGCAGAGTGTGAACTATCATTTCAGAAACTGAAGGACCTACTGACGTTGGCACCGATACTCACCATTCCAGAGGGGACCGACGGATTTGAAGTATATTGCGATGCCTCAGGCACAGGGATTGGGTGTGTACTTATGCAGAATGGAAAAGTTGTTGCTTATGCATCACGGCAGTTGAAGAAACATGAGGAAAATTACCCGACTCATGATCTAGAACTGGGAGCAGTTGTTTTCGCACTGAAGATCTGGCGACACTACCTTTATGGAGTGACAGTGACAGTTTATTCAGATCATAAGCCTTCAACATTTATTCACTCAGAAGGAGCTTAACATGAGACAGAGGCGATGGGTCGAGTTTCTGAAGGACTACGACATCGACCTCAGGTACAAGGAGGGTAAGGCAAATGTAGTTGCGACGCCCTGAGCCGTAGAGCTCATACTCTATTTGCCATGATAGGAGACAACACCTCATCGAGGAGGTACGTTGTGCTCAGACTAGTGACCAATACATGAAAACTATCCGACAGCAGCTGACTGACGGTATCTTTGAGAGGCAGAAATATGACTTTGTACTTAGTGAGGATGGGTTGATCAGACTGAATGGCCGTTTATGCATTCCAGAGTCCAGCCCAGACTTGAAGGAAAAGATACTACAGGAAGCTCATTGCTCATCACTATCAGTACACCCAGGGTCATCAAAGATGTACAAGGATTTAAAATTACATTTCTGGTGGAGTGGTATGAAAAAGGATGTTACAGAATTTGTGGCGATGTATGACATGTCAGAAGGTGAAATTTGAGCACCGGAGACCGGGCGGTTTAGTACAGCCGATGCCCATTCCATATTGGAAGTTCGAGGATATATCCATGGACTTTGTAGTAGGTCTTCCACCGACTAGGGAGGTGCTAACATGATATGGGTCATCGTCGACAGGTTGACAAAAGTAGCGAAGTTCATTCCGATCAAGGACACTTGGAAAGTCCCAAAGCTGGCAAACCTCTTCCAGAGAGAAATCATCAGATACCACGGTGTACCAAAGTCTATCGTGTCAGATAGAGATTCAAGGTTTGTTTCCAGATTTTGGCAGCAGGTTCAAGAGGCATTAGGTACGAAGCTGAAGCAAGTACGGCCTTTCATCCCCAGACAGATGGCCAGAGCGAAAGAACGATTCAAACATTGGAGGACATGCTTAGAGCTTGTGCCTTAGACTTCCAGGAAAGCTGGATAGATCGACTACATCTGATTGAGTTTGCCTACAACAACAGCTATCATGCATCCATTCAGATGCCACCATTTCAGGCATTGTACGGCAGACCATGTAGGACACCACTATGTTGGGATGAGCCCAGTGAGAATCATCTTAGGGCCAGAGTATCTAGACCAGATGAAAGAAGACATTGTACAGATACGCAAAAATATGAAGATAGCCCAGGACAGACAGAAATCATATGCTGATGTTCGTAGGAGAGACCTTGCGTTCGCAGTAGGCGATCGAGTCTTCCTCAGAGTTTCACCTATGAAAGGAATCTTTAGGTTTGGGCAGAAGGGCAAGCTTAGCCCGAAGTATGTAGGACCGTACCTTATCACGGAGCGAGTGGGCCCATTAGCTTACAGATTAGACTTACCTGTTGAGCTTGGGAGAGTGCACAATGTATTCCACATTTCACAGCTTAAGCAGTATGTGCCTCATCCATCGCATGTCTTAGAGCCCGAGACACTCGAGCTAGATCCTACACTCAGATATGAGGAGACCCCAGTTCGCATCTTAGACTCCAAGACTAGGGAGACCAGGAACAAGATCATTAGAATGGTCAAAGTTCAGTGGTCAAATCATGACGTTGAGGAGGCGACATGGGAGTTAGAAGACTCCATGCGAGACAAGTATCCAGCACTTTTCGCTTAGCTTTGTGTATACTTGTGGGGGGTACGTGGCGTAACCAAGGTGCGACTTGCATATCTGCGGTCTATCTTTAGTTTGTACTTGGTTGTTCGATTGGTTGTTGCGCATGTGCGCAATTGTTTGTATGAATATTGGTTGCATTCTATGTAACAATGGGTGTTGGTGTGTCCTATGTGACACTTGGTTGAATGATTTATGGAATTACTTATTTACTTTATGATATGTTTATTCTTACTACAATCACACAAGGGAATTACTGTCAAGGGTTTACGCCTCTGCACTCTGTAGGACTGAGGATTTGGTATTGCACTTGTGCAGTGAGGACCTTGTGGGATAGCTAGGAAGTATGGACACTTGTTGCTTTACAATTATTAAACTATTTATACTGTGATATGTTGGACGCATGTATATTCGAATTGAGTACAAGGGATAGATATGAGGAACTTGATTCCATAGGATGTATAAGTTACGACTTCGGGACGAAGTCCTTTTAAGGGGGGTAGACTGAAATACCCCTAATATTTAAATAATTAAGTAATAATAACTATATATTATTTATGGGATTATTAAACCCTAAAGAGAGTGTATAGAAACTCAGGCGTTAAGAACGCACCTAAAACTCCTTAAGGTCAAAAACGTGCGTTAAAGCCCGACCTTAAGTAATAAATTATATAAGCTATGAACAACATATAAAATCAACCAAGGATCATTATGTGACCTTGGAAACACGAGTCCACAATTTAACTGAGTAAAAATACGAAATACCCGGGAATTCTCTTAAAGGCCCCCTTAAGGCCCGAAAGTCCCGGAAATACCATATAAATTAAAATAAAGTATTACACCTCATTTAAAATGCTTAATAATACCTTAATGAACATTTAAGACTAAGTTTTCAAGATAAATTCTCAGTTAAAGACAAAATAATCGGGGGAGTTTCTTAACGCTCCTTTTTGCTCGGTTAGCCCGAGAATCGTGTTCTAAGTTGGTATGATCCCATATAACTCAATGTAACACCTTAAAATATTATTATTGACTATAAACAACGTCAATAAACACTTGGAACACATAGCGACTAATTAATTCTTATAAAAATTCTTAAAGCACAAAAACGCACCTTCGGGTGTCACGAAAATGCGTTTTACGCAATTACCTTGAAGTTTTTGAGGAGCCACGAGTTAATAGACTTAAAAGTGGATAAAATGACCATCCAAATCAATTGATGTCAGTACTAAATTCATTGTATAAATGGGGGCGATTTTTGGGACAAAAAGTTACCGAAAATCAGCATTTTTACCTTAAAACTTTCATCTTTTACCATAATAAAATGTACCAATTAAATGCTGGAACCTATTATATATATTAGTATGGTCTTAGTACAATATAGTGTGACAAAAATCAAATCAAAAATCAAACCCATCTGGTCTCCATCTCATGCGTTAATTTGGGTAGTTTTTGGACAATTTTTGCTTCAAAAATTGTCTTAATATAATGTAACTCATCTAGAATGTACCATATAATTATGTAACAAATAATTCATGTAATATAAGCCTCCAATGTCGATCCCTGCAAAAAAAAAATAAGGAACATTAGCTTATATTAAAATGGAGAAATTAAATACACATCTAGTCACACTTTGACTAGTCAATTTAATAAGGAAGAAGAAGTTGCCCCTTTGCCTCATGGCTGTCGATTGACATCAAGAAAAGGAGGTCATGAATGACTGCTAAATAAATCAAAGAAACAAGTACCTAATCATCAGGACTAATGTGTTGCAAACAAACAAAAATCAAAGTCTAAAAGTGGTAGTATTGACTACCGATTTCTACAAGAAATAAGGTGGATATGCCTTATTAAAAAAATCAAATTAAACCACCTATTAATCTAGCTATACAATCACGTTTTAATTGACAAGGGAATCAAGAGCCAATTGCTCTCAATCAACCGTAGGAAATTTCAAAGAAATCAAGAACAAGTCAAAAGAGAATAAATTATAAGAGAGACATGAACCTACCTATCTTGTCCTCTAGTTTTCAATCATCAAATGAACCTCTATTATTATCCTACAAATCAACCGAAAATCTGTACCAATATTGAGACTTTAGTAGCCAAATTCTAAGTCAATTAATCAAAGAAATAAGACATAAAATAATGCATCAATTATACCAATTATTTCCAATTAATGCATTGTCTTTCTCACCTTCTAATAACCTACGTGAGCACCCTTCTTCATTTGCCATTCATGAACTGGTAAGTTCTTTCCTTCTCCTCTCTTTTCTTATTCCATTCTAAGTTAATTCCTTGAGCTCTTAAGCTCCATTAATGGAGGTTTAAGATATACCTTCATTTTATGTCAAAACTCCTAGCTAATTCAACAAGACAAGAATCAAGTAACAGATCTGTGCAAGAGGTCTGACTTCGGGAGAGATTCTGTAATTTTCAGTAAGTGATCTCGAAATATTCCCAACATCAAAGTTGTTCCTCTTCGAATTAGCTTTCCATTCATATAAGAATCATTAAATTCCATGGTGTATTCAGTCCTGGGTGAACAAAAGAAGGCAAAGTGGTTCGCAGCAGTGAATCTGTTCAATAGGTCTCAGTTCGGGGGTTATTCTGAATTTTCCGTAAGTCTTCTTGAAATATTCTCAACACGAAAGTTGTTCCTCTTTGAATTAGCTTTCCAGCAATATAGAGATCATTAATTTTCGTGGTCATTTCAGCTCTGGGTGACAAAAACCGTAGAGGGTGCGCAATCTGGAATTTTGGTAAGTTATGGTGAAAATCCTAAACGAGTTCCTTAAGCTATCTCCGAAAATTATGAGCTTCTAAACCTTGTTTCTCTTCATCATTTCATGAAGGAATCTAGCTCTACAACCATCCAAGGTGTATCAAAAATACCTTGATAAATTCCTAAGGTAAACTCTTGTAAAAATTACTACAATTATTATTTATAACTCTTGTTAGAAGTCTAACAAATGGATCTCCTAAATGTGTACAAGGAGCCGAAAATTCTTCAACAAATAGCATTTGAAGAGCTTGGAAATCCAAGGAAAAATCAAGTACAAGAATTGTCTTGATTTAAAGGGTAAGTTTATAAAATTAAGGTTTATTAAGTTCAAGTTTAAATTAAGCTTCAAACTTTAGTATAACAATCATGTTTAGGCCAAGTTAATATTAAGGCCGAAATTATGTAACTAAAATATCAAGAAAAAAAATAATTTATAACATATAAAGTAAGGTTATTACCTTAAGGTATATTTTGGGTCACAAAAATTAATTATAGATACATAAATATTAAAACCGAATAGGTTAGAGATTTTATGTTCTATTTTTAGTTTATAATCATTCTAAGTCTTTAGCATAATTTTTAGAAGTGTTATATGACTTGTATACAAATATGTACTTATTATGAAGTTTAATCAAGGTTTAAAAACCATATGATGAAATTAAATAAGGGCCGAGAGCATTATATGAGATTTGGGAAATTTAACATATATATAAGTGTATTAACTTATATTATAAATTTTGGGAATATTAAAAATAGCTGCAAGTATTTAAATGGCTATTTTAATAAGTTATGTGGCTAAAATGGGAATTTTGAAAAGTTTAGTGTATAAATTATAATTGCCGAAAACTTGAGGGGTTACTTGGCATAATTATGACATAATATAAGGTAGGAATTAATATCATGAATTTTGGTGAATTTAAATAAGTGTTTAAGTGTTTAAATAACATTTTATAAAAGTTTTGGGGGTGAATTTGTAATTTATGGAAATATAGGTTGAAAACCGAATTTAAATTGGGGCGGATATGTAATTTGCGAAAGTATAAGGGTATATTGGGTATTTAAGAAAAATTAAATATTTAAACTATAGCTTATAAGTTAATATGTAACTTATATTAAATTTTTGGGTCAAATGGTGAATAAGGAAAAATGTTTACAAAAAACGAAACTATAAATGAATATAAATTGATTTGCGAAAACTATTGGGCACAAGATGTAATTACCGGAAGTTGGGTGGTTAATTAGTAAATTATAGAAGTTATATGGCTATTTGGTAAATTATAAAAGCTATTTGGTACAAGTAATAAATACCGAATTATTATGGTGGTATTGTAATTTAATAAAAGAAAAGAGTTAAATTATGTAATATAATGTATTATGGGACATTATGAAATATAATATAAAGTTTATAAAATAAAGGTGGTTATAATGTGAATAACTATATGATATGATATAAGAGATAAGTTGAAATAATTATGAGTATGTAGTTAATGAGATAAAGTTATAACGTATCTTCACATAAAATGATGAACTGTTAGGATTCTAGAGCCGCTGTTTAAATAACCGGGGGAAAACAAATAACTTACAGACTTAGTATACAATGAGAATAAACTCTACAGTGACTGTACTGTAATAATTAGTGGACAGTCATATTAATAAGTATACGTTATTTCATGTATGAACAACAGCGTACGGGAAAGAGTTACTAGAGCAGGAATTGTCAAGCTAGCAATTACCCCGGTGAACGGTATGTTAATTGTGTGGTCTGAATGTCCTAAGGATTATCCTAAGGTCCAGACATTTTGTGTTTAAATGTTTAAGAACGATATCTATGGTTTCATGTGGATGATATTGTATGTGGTGTTGCTTAAATTGTTGCGTATATTTATACGCAAAAGTCCTGTGACTAAAAGTTTGTACATCTAAACTGTAAAAAAAAAAAAACTAACTGACCTTCAGGTATTATTGAACCTAACAAAGGTCTAATGTTGAGTCTTAATTTGAGTCATTATGTCACTGACAAAAAGGACTAACTTCTTATGAGAGGAATCCGGATCGTTTCGACTTTCTGGTTGCGCATTGTGATCACTACGAGAGACTTCAATGGGGAGTCACTCAAAGGAAATCCATCAGCCACATTCGGGGATGGCGGAATGCACTGCCGTTGGTGCACAGTTTCGACCGAATCGGTCAATATTTATCCAGGGCCATAAGGTCAGCTGGTAACGGTTCCTTTGGAACCCAGTGGACATATTGTCAATCTTTCACAGGTTATTAAGTGGATGGTTTAAAAGGTTAAGGGTCATGTGACCTACTAACAAGTTCAGGTGTTAAATATTTACATCTTGTCTGGTATTGATTATTGTTTGATGTGTATTATCATACACTATGTGTTGCAGGTGAATTGTTATGCTATTGCTCAGTGTTTACAGTATTTCTGTTATTCCTGTAACCGGACTTTCTATAATGAATCTAATGTCAAGATGGCTAAAACGACTTAAGGAAATCTAGAAGACTTAGGACTACATTTAGCATACCAGCATAGTTTGCTGAGCCCTTCATTGGGCCAAACATTTCAGGTTGTTGAAGAGTACACAAGCCGGAGTGCGGGAAACAGGGTAGCAGCTGTGTTTCAATAAACACCTGTCGTTTGTTTATGTACTGTATTTTGGGATTGTTGTATTTTATTTAGTTGCTCATTTAGTTTAGACTTGGTCTGTAATAAGTAGAGTGCTCAGTATCTCTTCATCACAGCGTTGATTAGTTGACGGATAGAGTTTGGTTGCCTTGTTGCTCACAAGGGTGAGTAACGGCATGTAACACCAAGGTTAGGTAGTTTTATTTTCCGCTGCGACGTTATTTATTTTGCTACAACTCGCGACGTTATTACAGGTTTAGGATTAGGGGTGTTACAGATATAACCCTAACTCTCAAATTGAATTCGAAACTTGATGAACTCTGCATTATAATTGGGGAAATTGACACCAATAGAACCGAAATTTGATTACGAAACTATAGAAACAACAATCAGTCAATTTCGTTCTGTGGATTGTGAGAAAAACGGGATTTAGTACTCGAATCGGGTTTAAGGTTGGCTGAAGAACTCGACGATTCTCGGCCGTCCGATCGTAGTTAAAAGAAACGGACGGCCGAGATTAAAACGTTCCAGAATAAGTTATTACAGGGTTTTATAAATTCCAGTAAATAGTCCTAACTTGTTGGGTTAATTTAAATATCTTCCCGAATGTATTTTGACTTGAATTTTAACCATAGATTCCTTATTTTATCTAGTTTATTTTGATGTAAATTATTATGGTTTTGGAGTTTTAAACATAAGTTATGATTTTTACAAGTTACGGGTTTTCTGGAATTATTTGGCTAAATTAAAAAGATATTTTTATGAAATAAAAATTTAATAAAATGTCTAAAATGTTATAGTTACTGTATATTAAATTTGGGAATTTTGGGCAATGTTAAAAGGTTTTAAAAATTGTGTTTATGAGTTTTCATAAGAATAACCTATAATATAAGGTTTTTGATGTAATCAAAAATTAAAGTATGGTTTGTTAATTAACTTTTAAGCTGGGGAAAATAAAGGGAACTAAATTAACATTTTATAACAGTAAGTTTATAAATGTTTTTGTATTAGCTTTTAAGAGAAGTGAAATTATTTACATATATGTATATATACTTACTTAAGTAAAACTTATATAAATTAAGGAACTTAATTATCCTACATTTTATTTACTATATTATATGGGAGTTAATATTTTAATTAAACTAAGGAATAAATATATATTTTTGCGCGTTTATAAAAGGGAATTAAGTAGTAACTTAGAGTAAAACAAGGAACTAATTAAATTAACACATATAATAACTAAATGTTATAAGAGCTAGTATCCTATGTTATGGTAAAAGAAATACTTAACGAAACATACTTGGAATACAAGTTTAAGGTTGTATTAATAAGATAGTTTAAATATGATAAGTTACATAGGGAATGTCTTAGTTGATTTCTAGTACGGGTACACTTATATATCAAATAAATAAAGGAAACACATTATTTTATAAACCATAAGTCGGTTGTAGTTGTGCCTAAAAGTTATTAAACATAATTAAATACAATAAACTACATAAATAATGTTTTGAACAAATCCTAGTATATAAATATATACACATTAACATAAAAAAATTAGATAACTTATAGGAAATATAATACGAAGGAATTAATAAGTTAAACTAAACCTCTACATAATACTAATAGAAGAATATTATATGAGGTGGTATTAAATTATAGTTATGTATTAGGCTTAAGAGTTACCTTTGAGTTTCCAAGGTTTATATATAACCATATTAAAATACATATATAGTATTATTTGTCAACGACCAGGATGTAAATCTTAAATTGGGTTAAGAAATTAATAAGTTAAAATTTAGGAGTATTTGTAATTAGATTACATAAAGTGTTACACAAGTAGATCTTATTATATAATTAATAATAAAATGAATGAAATACTTTTACATTTAAATGTTCTTATTATATAAACAATAATAAAATAAATGAGTTACTTTTACATCCAAATGTGAAGAGGATTATTAAGTCTAGATTTAATCATTTCTTGACATTTATAGTATTGAGTAATAACTTAATATTTTAAGATGAAATCATTAAAAGGATTAGATATAAAACTATATTAAAATGTGATTAGGAATTTAATCTAAATAATGATCCTAAGTTTCTTAGAATTAGATAAGACATATAAAATACATTTATAACATTAATTACCAATATTCAGAATGAGAGTTTATAAATAGGTGATGTCTTTAATGGTTAGGACTTATAAAAGGTTTGTAAATAGTAATTAGATAATTAGAACCTTTGAGCCTTTAGTTAGATGAAGCTAAGTTAAATAGGATATTATACTGATTTACCTTTTGACACTGGGAATATTAATATGTCACTTGGATATAAGATATGAGGATTTTTCAGAATACACGATCCTATTAAATAATTTACAAGTTCACTTATGAATTGAGGATTTAATTCTTAGGTAAATTTTACCTTACGTCGGGATATAATGTTTATCCTGAAATACAATAAAGGAAATTAATTCATTAAGTTATTCCTTTGAAACCTTAAGTTTTGTAATAATCCAAAATGTAATTAAGACATAAGTTTATTAAAATTTGGTACAAAAGGATTATACATAGTCTATGGAGGGAATGTGTATAAAAATAAAACATTTAGGAAATAAATGTAAGTAAGGATACATAAAAGGTGATACTAAACACCTTTTTGCATAGGTAATAATAAAACATATAATATACCTTGTGGATACTAGATGTGTAAGAGTTATTAAATTTAATAAAATTTCCTAAGGAATGTTTTGGGATAAATCCTAATATATGTATATAAGTATATTAGAAATATTAAGAGATCATGTTAACATTTCTTGTGGGAAACTTAATTAGAAGATATATATATATATATATATAACTATATACTGGTGCTAAGCTTCAGGTCTTTAATCAATGTTGTAGTAATTTGCCAATGATAACTTAAAAGTTTATTTAACTAGTCCCATGGCTAGGAGTAAGTAAGTAAAATAAAATTAGACATATCTGTTAGACAAGAAATTCAATGGCGTAGTTGGTCAAGATAAACCTGGAACTGAGTCGGGGTTGCATGTTCGAAACCCCGCATAATCCTTTTAGGGAATTTAGTTTAAATAGCAAAACCGCAACCCGCTCTTGGACTAACCTACTAAGCCCAAGTCTGTGAACTTCAAAAGCCATTTAAACAGTCCAAGAGAGTTTGGGCCGCTCTCAGGTTAAAACTTCAAATCATTTTGGATTAAATGAAATGGGCCTAACAAAAGAGTTAATTACCTGAACCTGGCCCAGATTCTACGTGAGGATAATTGTAAACTTTAAACTATTATCCATTAAGAGTAAAAGGTGTTTAGCTCTGTGAGCTACTTAACTGATCGATACTTGGAACACATTAATTATAGGTGATTAGTGGAAGTTCGCACTTTCTGTTTGGCTACTGCTCAACACTTACCAGGTACGATTTCTCGTACTCAGCTTATTGTGTTTTGGACCTTATGGAATGTTTTGTACGATTTCTCGTACTCATCTTGTTGTGTTTTGGACCTTATGGAATGTTTGGTACGATTTCTCGTACTCAGCTTGATGTGTTTTGGACTTTATGGAATGTTTTGTACGATTTCTCGTACTCCGATATTTTTGTTGATTGACTTGTGGAATGTTTTGGAAAACGCTAACTGACTTTAAGAGGAATTTCTAAAAAGGAAATTGTTGTGTGACTAACAGCTGTGATGAGCCTTGGATGTGGAACTCATTTGGGTATTGGTTTCTTCTATTTGGTGTCCCGTTAGACATTGACTGCTTAGGGCTTACGCTTCTGCACTCTGTAGGACTGAGTGTTTTGGTATTGCTCTGGGTAGTTGGTGATCTAGTGGGAATTTGGAAAAGGTCAATCTTGGAAATCTTTCTTTCGACGTGCGCGCATCTTCAATGGTAACAGCAGGGGGCTGTATATCCCTCGCCCATAGGTGCATTTATATTTGACAGCAGGGGGCTGTATATCCCTCGCCCATAGGGGCATTTATATTTGACAGCAGGGGGCTGTATATCCCTCGCCCATAGGGCATTTATATTTGACAGCAGGGGGCTGTATATCCCTCGTCCACCAGGACATTTAAATCTGACAGCAGGGGGCTGTATATCCCTCGTCCATATGGACATTGATATCTGGCGGTGGGGGCCATCTCTCCAATTGAATAATTCCACTCTTGAGTTATTGGTTCTTGGATCTATCTTATTATTCCTAGTCCTTTGTGACTATCTGAGTCTTTATACTCCGAACGGGAATTGGTTCTAACATCAACAATGGATGCTTACTAACTATGTGGTGTGACTACTTAAGTGGTCGACTTGGTTTGGAAGTTCTTTATCTCTATCTTTGTCTTGTCTTCTTTTCTCTTTAACTTGATTGTTTTGAAATGCTTTATCTCCGTTTTATTTTTAAGAGTTTGTTTTCATGTTACTGTTTATTTTGAAGAGTTATGTTTTATAAGTTTGTTTTTGGAGAATTGTACCAGTTCCATTCCAGGGAACTGACCCGCCCCTTTCGGGGTGGGCTGCTTGGTTTCATCTTGCAGGTACGAATTGATTTACAGGTGGCCACGAAGAGAATGAGCGTTTGGGATGGGACTAGGTTTTGTGGAGAGTTAATGTGTTTAATTTCTATTATGTTGGTGTTAAGTTTTTCTCGAGTTCAGACCGTAGCTTTTGTAGTTTGTATGTTGTAATTGGTGAGGTTTGGTGCCAGGTGTTTGGAACCCGATGATCTGTAATCGCCTTAGAGTTTTATTTCCGCTGTATTTATGGTTAATATGGGCATTACAGAAAGTGGTATCAGAGCATAGTTACGCTCTGAACTCGAGAAAACAAGCTGAGTGAAATACTTAGAGTATAGGTGCACTTAAAACTGGGGAAATGGGGTAGAATTGGGAAGTGAGGATTCCAGTAAGGCACGACTCCTAACCCTTCTTAGATTAGGGAATGATTTCTTTATACACTTTTCGTTTGTGAATGTCTGTTGAGTGTGATGTGTTGTTATACCGTTCCAACAATAAACTACAGAAAAAAAAATAAATATATATATATATATAAGTTTGGAACATCCTATATTAAGTACGATAAGATTTTGGTTGAGTTAAACCAAATATTAAGCTATTTTTCAAAAGCATGCTCATGGAGAATACATTGCTAAAAATGCAATCCTTTAAAAGCTAGTACACAAATTCCTAGAATTTTAAAGAATACTTTTGGTTGAAAACAGTATACAAATAGAACTTTACATAACTAAATTAGTATTGATATTATGTGAAAGTACTTCAACTCCTTTAAAGTTTGAAAATAAATCTCATGAACTACTTGGTATCAATTTATTACCTAAAGATAATGTTTAAGATAAATCTTAAGTCTAGAAAATTATTAAGCTAACAAGAACTAGTAGCGTATTAGAAAAGATCAACATCTGAACTTGTAAAACACATTAAAACTCTATGTTAACTTTAGAAAGAAAACACATAAACCTAACACTCTACGGGAAGTGCCTGGTGCGACGAACTCCTAGGCCAAAAGTAATGGGGGTGCACACCCACTGCTGGAAGTTTAGGGGCTAGACAAGCCTTGTCATCTGACCGGAAATAATCTTCCATGGAAGTGATGCATTATGTTGAACTTGGGGAGGATTGGTGGTAAGACGTTACCATCATGAAATCTTGAGCTAGGCATATTTCATTGCAAGCCACAATGAACAATTCAAAATTTATACCTTAATATCCAGTATTAAATTCATACATGTAAAGGATTTATTGAGTTAAATCTTTGGTGAAAAAAAATAAAAAAATAAAAAAATACCTATATATGGAGGAAGGGAATTTAAAATTTGGGTACTTCAAGGTAGAACATCTACCCCTAGTCGAAATAAAAACCATTAAAGGAAGTTACTTAAAGATTAAGTGAAGAGAAGAGTAACACTAAACTAAACACCATTGATCCTTAAATACTTGGAATATTGAGCAGCTAGTGAGAAATTGAGAGTTACTTAAGGGTTTGGAAATCCTCATGTTTATTTAGAAGTTTAACCTTATACATAGATAAAACCATAGAAGTCACACTAAGAGTGATATTTACAAAAGCCACCATTGTCTAAGGGAGTACTAAGATTTAATAATCAGAATAATACTTACTTAGAACAAACCTTAAGAAGAATAATTATCAAGAGTGTGTGAGTTTTCATTAGACTAATTCATTTGACTTAAAATTTTATATAGAGTCCATACCTTAAAAAAAATATAAAAATTTTAAGATAAAGGGATCAGATTTTGGAGCTACATTATAATTAATAAGAACTTCCTAAAACTCTGCCTTGTGTGAAATTAATAAATATATAATAAGTAAATTTTATGAAGTAAATACCCAATAGTTCGCCTAAAATACTATAGTTAATTATAAAAACAATTGAAACTTGAAAAGTCATAGGAAATATTTATCTTATTGAAATACCCTGGACTTATTTAGGGTGATTAAATTACTCTAATACGATATTGAGGGCCTATTAGTGCCTAATGAATTTTGGTAAAAAGAATAAATCCAAAAGAAATAATAAAAACGCTTAAAGAGCGAAAAACGCTAAAACGAGCGTTAAGTGACCCTAGGAGAAATACAACCTTAAATAGGGTACTAAATGAATTTAAAAGGCTTAATAATGCCTAAATAATATATGGGAACAATTCCCGAAGAAAACGGATCTAAATAACAAATTAAAACGCTAATAAAGCTTTAGCGCACGTTTCTCGAGAAAACCCGAAAACTTGATTTTGAGTGGTCAAACGAACCCGTAAAAATTATAGTTCATTAAATAACTATAAATAAACAGTAATGGGAGCTTAATAGCCATTAAAAATAAAGAAACGAGAAAATTCCGGAAAACGAGCCCGGTTAGTGAATAGTGCTAAACCGGGTAAATAAACGAGCGTTTTCTGTAAAAGACGAAAAAACGCTCCAGCTTATATACAAGTGGGGGCCGGTTTTATTAAGTGAGTCAGCCTCACACACACACACACACAAACTAATAAAGAAAGAAAGAAAAAGAAGAGGAAGGAAAAAAAGTTAAAAAGCTAACTCTCCTTCTCTCTCCTCCCATTTCCCTCTTTTCCCTCTTCTCTTTCCTCTCTTTTCTTCTTCCTTGCCGTTCTTTTCCTCCCCTCTGGTCTGAACGATTTTGAGCTCCCCTCCCATGGCTTCCTCACTTCAATGCCATGCCCAAGCTTCATTAAGGCTCCAATCACAAAAATAAATACATATTCTTCTTCCTCTCATCATCCTCTATCATTCTCTCTTTTCAAAATTCGAAAAGGAGGAACTTCATCCGTATGGGTTTTCCCCATTTGAAGAGAAAATGGCATCATTGGGTAGCTTGGAGTCTTCTCTCTCTCCTAAGGTAAAAATATGCAAGAAAAACTCATTTTCCTTCACCTTCCTTCCTTAGCCGATTTTTGCTCTCTCTCTTACCATGTTCTCCTCTTGTTTTTGAGCTTCAATTCAACCCTCCAATGGTGGTGGGACTCTCCATTTGATTCATGGGTGAAAACCCCTCTTGAACATTCCAAAGGTAAAACCCTAACTATGGGATTTAAGCCCTTAATTGGATTTGTGTATTTCCATGGGTTAGAATTTTAATTATGTGTTTTTTTTGTGTAACTTGGATGCTGGAATGGAGTTTGGTAACTCCATTGCCAACTTGACCGAAATTGAGAAGAGGAGGAGCAAGAGGTGAATTAAGGAGTGGCTTGTAAATTAAGGTAAGAAATCTACCTTAAGCTTTGTTTTGAATTGCTTTGGAAATTGGGATGGGTTAGATTAAATAATGAACCCAAATTATGTGAAATAAAATAGTTGGTTGGAGATGAGGGAAATTGTGGATTTTTGTTTGAATTAAGGGCTTAAGTGCCAAGCTTTTGAGCTATTATGATGTATTGTGCTTTATGGAATTTGAATGAAGTTTGTGGATTCATTGTGTGCTGGTAGGACCCTTGTAAGGGTGTGGCTAGATTAGGATTTGATACGGTGACAATTGAGGAATGTGGATATGCAAGTTTTATGGGGAGGTTATGGCAAAATTTTGGTAGAAAAACAAGTGTTTTAAGATGACCTAGTGTATTGGAGAATGTTTGTAGTGTTGTTTGGAGTGTAGTAGTAGCCTTGAAATGGCATTTGGAGAACTAGTAGAGGATAGGTGAAAATCTGTAGCAATGGAGTATGGAAATGTTTTAGAAAAACTAGAAAAGGGATTAGTGTGCAAGACTTAGGAAATGAGAGTTGGACTTGGGTTTTAGAATGGTGGATATGTTGGAATGAGTTGGTATGGCCATTAAGTGATTTGGTAGGCTTGGTAAGATGTAAAAACTAGAAAGGAGAAGTTAGAAATGCAAAAGAGTGCAAAATGCAAGATGTGAGAACTTGAATTGTTGGATTTGAACAAGAATTGGAGTAGGGATTTAACCAAGGATTTGAGGTGGCTTAAGGAGCGTTTTGAGGTGTTAAAATGTGTAGGAAACTTATGGAAAGATTAGGAAAAGATTAAGGGTGGTTTATGGATTGATTAGGGGCTGAAAAATTATGTATGTTGCAGGTTTTAGCAGGGTCCGGGACTTGGTCCTTGGACAAAGTTCCGGACCACCCATTAAAAATAGGCCGAGACTTTTCCCAGCACATGGTCCGGGACTTGAGAGATGGACAAAGTCCCGGACCACCCCTTAATATAAGGCCGAGAGTTCTTGCAGTACTTGGTCCGGGACTTGAGGGATAGACAAGGTCCCGGACCACCTATTAAAATCATGCCGAGAGTTTGGTTATGCATTGGTCCGGGACTATAGGTAGGGACCAAGTCCCGGACCACCCCCAGAATTCAACAGGAAGTGTTTTTAAGGCTTTAAAACATGGGGGATTAAATGGTATTGGTTTTAGATGATGTTTAGGAGTTGTTTGGTGACCCTTAAAGGTCCTAAGAGGTGTAAACAAGTTTGAGAAGTGTTAGAGAAAGTTGCGAGTTTAAGAACACTAAAGTAAACCGAGATAACGGGATAACGGGGTAAGTACGGGAGTAGCATTTATATACGTACCCTAGCACCTTAATAATAATTAAACCATTTGACATGTAATTAGTGGTTCAAGAATAAGATTCGAGGAACAAGTGTGAGCCAAGGAACGTGAGAACACCCGGTAAAGATAAACCCCGGTGAAAGGTATGATTTCCTCATGCTCTGTATCCTAACTTGGTTACCCCGATTTGTGTGCTTGTTTGATTGTGTGATCACCTAACAAGATAAATGCACGAATCGGATTGTGTGTACTCCCTTGTGTTTGTATGATATTGCTTGTGGTTGGATTGTTGATTAAACTGAAGTTTGTATAATTCATGAAATGTGGAATGTGAATGAATTGCTTGAATGTGATTGTGTGTGGTAGTGCGACTCATAGTTGAGTCTTGTGTGAGTAGAGACTCGTAGAAAGAGTCAAGTGCGAACTAATAAAAGGTGGAATACACTACAACTACCGAAACCTTACACGGTAACATAAACCTACGAACACATTCGAACGTGAGAAGGTATACGGGAGTGGTAACCTCCCGATAACGGTTAGAGAACCGAAACGACTAAATCCACACGAGAAATATTAGTGGAAGTATATGAGTAACCTCTAACTAGAGGATTGGAAAGTTGTTCGAAATAAGAACCTTGAGTAAAATAATGAATGGTAAGGGATCACCAAACCCCTTAGAAATACAGTCGAACCCCAATGAGAGGAACCGACTAACATGAGCAATGTCCCGAACATGAGAGTATTCAATAAGTTGGTTGAAACCTTAAATCTTAGAATACTAGACATTGAGGAATTCCCTAAGCCATTAGATGCTATCGAGAGAGATACTTCTAGGCTAATCCTTGAGATTGTGAATTGACTCCGAGAGCGGAGTTTTGGGAATTTGAGTAGTCCGGTAGTGAACCGGACATTTGAGAATTTGAGGAGCTAACTGTATAGCCTATTTGTATTTGAGCCCGGTGGTGGGTCTTGTGTATGACCCTGCCCGGAGGTCGGGAGATCGACTTAACATATTCCTTGAGAATTGAGTATTGACTTGGGAACTTGAGTATTGAGTATTGAGTATTGAATCGAGTATGTGAGTGTTGAGTATTGAGTTGTGACTTGTGGGACTTGAGAATTTGAGTTGAGTGGAGAATTGAGTTGAGTGTTGTGGACCTTGTTGAGATTGTGAGTAAGAGTACCCAAGAGAGTGGGTAGAACATGAGTAATTGAGTAAGGCATGGTGAGGTGTCGAAACCCTCAAGCCTAATTAAAGAACATATTGAACTAACCCTTGATGTGTGTGTTAGTGCTTGTGTTCAATGTTGAACTTGATTGTGAATGTACATATATAATCTATGTTGTATGCATGTTTGTGATAAAATGAACCGCATGCTCTCGACCAATTAGTCGGCGTACCCTCGCTAGTACGCGGGGTATGCGGAAGTCATATTCAGCGTAAGCTGACCCCCTAGGGGGAACGTTTTTAGTGTGCAGGTACCCGAAGTGAATATGAACACTATAAGAGTCTGACAGCCAAGCCGGACACCGTTCGAGAGTAGGACGGGGTTGTTATTGATATGGGTTGTTGTTAAAGCAATCGTAATTGTTGTACTGTGGAATTGTAAGACCGAAAGGTAGTAGTTAAACTTGGGAATTGTAGATACTCGGTATAGTATTGAATGGCTATTGTATTGTATATTGAGGTGTTAAAGGTTGTAATGACTTGAGAATTGTTTAAGTAAAGGAAGTATCGTTTGTATAGTGTACTCGGTATAAGACCCATCAGACCGATATTGTATTCGTTGTTGTGATTGAGTTTGGATTGGCCTAGTTAGTCACGTGGGTGACTAACGGCATTGTTTCACCCCCGGTTGAGTTGGAACTACCGCTGCGTTGTTGTTGATATATGAGACTGGTCAGAGGATAATGGGGTGATTACCGGTAGGGGTGTTACAAAAAGTGGTATCAGAGCGAAGTATCGCTCTGATGGTCTGAATACCGAGTTTAGGAAAATACCGAGTTAGGAAGTAGAGGCTTAGGGCTAAGGGTTGAGTGTTAGCGTGTGAGGTACGCTAGTTAGGAACTTCCAGTGTGATCTGGATACCTACATAGCCAATCCCGCCCTCCGCAACCCCCGTTTTAAAGTTGGGGGAAGAACGCCAGGGAGAAGAAAAGACCTCTCATACTCGGGTTAACCCGATCTGGCTGTTGTAAACAAACTTTGCAAAGAGAAAGAACCAGTCATATGGTGGATCCCAAGAACTGGAAATCCCAAAGACGGTTCCCGTTTCAACGACAATAACCGTACTGAACGGCAGTAAATTGAAGATCCTAACAGCAGGGTAATAGAATTTGCGGCACCATGGGGCGACATGCTACGCAGTCGCGAGAACCATGCGCAGCCAACAAGAAGGAAAGCGCAACTACGCAATGAGCAGAAAAGCAAAGTAACAAAACCCGAGACAATAGAGTCTACGGATTGCAAACGCATGATGATACCACTAACGGTGTACGAACCGACTAAAGACTTAGTCGAGGAGGGAAAACTCCAAACCTATAACGCCATGTGGCAGAAATACTTAAGTTAAACATACGCCTACAGGGCTACGACGTAGTTCCTAAGGATTAAGCAAACAACCTCGTAACCACCGTAAAGGCGTGGGAACGAGCAACGGAGCAAGGTATACGGAGCACCTCAAGGATCGGGAAAGCACCCGAATTAATAAAAATTTTGTCAAGAGCTCTATGAAGTACTCAGGAGAATGATCCCTAAGATCAAAGGATCAAAGGAAGATCCAATATAAACACCAAATATGCATGAAAACAGTACCGTAAACGGTATAAGATAACCTGAAAACCGACATACCCGCGCACTTGCCCAGGGCAGGCAGCAACTACAAGGCAAATTGAGAGACTTTTGATAACCAGCAAGTACTTACTAAGTACCACCATGACAAGGGAAGCAAATGAAGGATCACTAATCCTAAGGAATTGAAGAATCAACCTTGGAAAGGCCTAACGGCCCGACCATGATATTAATGAACATACCAGTCGGCAGGAAGCTGTACTTGGTCAAAGAACTCGGACATGGAAATGCCATAAAGATTTACTTTCAAAACCAAGATTTCATTTCAAACACAAACCTTTTCTTTCAAAACCACAAACTTTTCTGTTAAACCTCAAATTTTAAAACCAAACCACAGAACCACGGAGAGTATCATAGAATGATACCAGAGGGGTTGACAATAGAATACCTCACCTAGGCGTGTGACGAACACTACGAGTGTACCCAAATACGGGATGTGGGACGGCCGCACTCCGAAGGAGCTTATGGGCCTGACAGACCCCTTATGAGTTAGTTAGGTAAGTGGTAACGTACCAATACGGTACCCCACGTATGTATACATGTAGTGTACGAAACACGGGAAGTAGTCAGCTCCGTTCTACGGACCATAAAGTAAATTCAAACCAAAACAGTTGGACACCTCGAATGAGCGAAGGAACTCAGATAAGCTTACAAGCTAAAGGAGCTAAAAACTCACCTCAGGAGGATAATTAAGAGTTGAGGAGTGCGAGAAGCACTAGTAAATGAGCAATGTCTCAAGGATATTGAAACGGAACATATTAGCTGAAATGGAAAACTAGTCTAAACACAATAAGGCAAATGCCTAACAAGAACGCATCAGCGTTCAATGAACAAGGTGAAATACCCAGAGTGATCATCTAAGGTACCGGAGGATACCGTTCACCACCGAAGGTAATATCAAACTGTTATAAACATAAGGAAAAGCACCAGTGGTCTACCCTAAGAACGGGAGACATTGTAACCCTTAATGGGACAATTTGAGATCCGAACCGCAATGCGGAGTAAACCGAACATACTCAAATGCTGGCCGGATGTGACTGCATAACCAACAACGCCTAGGAGCAATCCGTTAAGGGTATCAAAGTCAACAGAGTTGAACGAAGTGTCGTAATAAGAGCACCAGAGCTATAATGAACACTCGGTTGGAACACCGAAGGGATCCCACTTACCAGGGGATACCCTAGACTTGTAAATGATACCAATCATTACCAAGATACTAAAAGGGCATCCAACGGACGGAAGCATGATGCACTGATCCTATCAAGGAGCCCAATAGCACCTCCAAACCATTTGATGGTATACGGAAGAGCAAGTTGTAAATAGCCTAAGATGAGTAAGGCTCTAGGCAACGTGGCTAGTAAGCCAGGAACCAATTAAAATACAAATTCAACGGTTGCAAAACCATTGTGAATCATATGAAGAGTTGCCAGAACGGCACCAGTAAGATTGTTTAATAACTAACGAGCAAGGATACCCCTCGTTAGTGCGAGACCGCAAGAGCGGTGAACACATAGATTCCAAAAAGGGAATACCATCAGTGAATACCTGATAATACATCTCTTGCATAACTACTAATGTAGTGGAGCTTGAGCATCAAGTCATTGCCAAGTGAAAATTGTAACGAATGAAGCCAAAGGAAGCTTTGATAACAATTGGCAGAAACCAGGGAGTAGTCGGTTAAGAAGAAATATCGTATGTGTATCATGTGGAGTATAAGTAAATAACGCTCAAGGAGCTTGGGTATATGGTATAAATAGTGGAAATGCATGAGCTGAAGCTAGCAACAGCGGATGCCATGTAAACTAATGCTGTAAAACCAGAAAGAACATGGTGCGCAGCAGGCGACCAATACATGTGAATAAATCATACAATGAGATGGAGTTGATGAATAAAGATGGTAGACAAGCCGAGAAACAAGGAAGTAATATTCATTCCTATTGCTAATCTCACAAGAGATTTACTGCCAAGTGTTTACGCTTCTGTACTCTGTAGGACTGAGTGTTTTGGTATTGCACTTGTGTAGTGATGATCGGGTGGGATAGCTAGGAAGTTGGGAAGGTAACAGTTATGGTAAAGGGCAGAAGGAAATGTACGAAGTCATAAGGACCGAAGCATAGAAAATGCAAGTCATAAGTCAGAAGCTACTGACAACAGAGGAAGCACTACAACTAAGTAGTGGCTCAACCTCAACCGACAATAAGTCAGAGGAATCAAGTGAATAACCACGAAAATACACAAAAGTATGTATATAGATTCCTAAAGAGCTGGATAGAGAATCCGAAGCTCATTGAATTCGCGTACGGTAAAAGAATACCACGCTTGATTGATAAACCTTATTCCCAAGATAAAATGGGATAAAACACATGAAGGATAACGAGAAGGGCAAATAAACCCTAGGTTATCAGGGTCGCGCAGCAGAAGCTAGTGGGCCCAAATTCTAAAGGTTTAATACACCTAGTGAATGAATGGATAATTATCAATGCCTTGAAGCCTCTAAGGCTAGAACCAAAACCGGTTAAGAGTTAAACAACTCCGATGGGAATTCTTGGTGCAGGGACTAACCAATAATATGGTTAAGACCCTTTGACCAAAGACCATTGTATAATAGACCGCATGGAAGTTGAACCACTCCATGACGGCCGAATGCCTTCGACATATCTCCAATGTTGACACATGGTAGATTACGTGGGCGTAATCCCTTTTAAGGGGGGTAGGGCGAAAACTGCAAAATGTATGTTTTATGTGATAGGGCGTAAACTACATTGCGCATAGCGCAAAAATATTTGTTGTGATGATTGGCACTTATGTTACACAAACATATCTAGCCATTCATAATGTAATTAAGGTTGATTGTGAGATTTGAGGTGGGAAGAAGTATTGATTGTGAGAAATTTGAGGTAAATGGAGTAGAGAAACTCCATAGGGAATGAGGACCCCGATTGGTAATAATTTGGGAAATGAGTATGTTGAGGAAAATAATGAGTATGTTGGGAGTTTTGAGGAGTATAAATCGGTATGAAACCGACGTTGAACCTAGTGGGAAGTGAGTCCCCTAGGTAAATTGAGTTGATTGTATTTGTGAATAACTTGAGGATAGAAATTGATTTTACTTGTGAACTATTTGAGGATAGAAAAACTAATTGGGAAACTAACTTTTGAAATTCTTGGGTATAGAAGTTGAAGATAGGTTGAGTAATAATTGATGAGATGACTAGTAAGTGAACATTGAATTCTAGAAATTGGTAAATGTATGGTTGCATGATTACGACTAGAAAGATTAAGAAGATAGAAAATGAAATAATGATTGACTAGTTGATTGTGTGAATTGAGGTGGGAGGTGGAACTTGGTTTGCTAGCAATCAAGGGAAATCGAACACCAAAGTGGGGTGGATGGATAGTTCAACACCAATGCTGATCACATTGGGGTTGAATGACTCTTGAAGCTCCGTATAAGTGGCCACAAGTAATCACGCTAGTAATAGGTGAAACTAACATAAATTGGAACTTGGAGTTGCATTGAAGTTTTCAAAATGAACTTCCAAATGATTTTGGCAAATGATTTTCTTCAAACTTGAGAATGAGGATTAGTTTTGAAACCACTTCCACGGGCGCTAGTGGATCTTTCATGGCTAGGCACGGGTATCCGGTTGAATCATGAGGTGAAGCTAGTTGTGAGTCGGTGGAGGTGTTGAATAGTTTTGAAACCACTACAACGGACGAGCAAGGGTACTAAGTGACCTGTAGGACGCTTGTAGTGTGTGTTTTGTATTTGTCCAAGGGCCGCCGGATATGAGCAGTCCGGTCAGGGAAGAGTACCCACTTTGGAGCCTGAGGATTCTCTAGAGGTGCAAATGAATTTTGATCATAACCAAAGGACCGTAGAGCCAGAAAGAGTAAGTGCTCAATGTCATGACGGTCGTGAACCAGAGAGTGTAAGTGTTCAAACGTGACCGGTACCGGAGGGATCACTCGATTTGGGGGAGGACTTAGTGCCTAATTGTCTGCGGATGGACCCCCTTTGAGAGATTTGAGAAAAATGTATTTTTGGTTGCTATGCATGCTTGACATGTTGTGTGGATATGTGGTTTGTAATCAGTCAGTCATTGGAGTCTGACAGTTGTTGAGAGAGTATAACCCTAGTATCGAGTACCTTGGTGACTAACAATCTTAGACTCACTAACTTTGTGGGCAAAGTTCTTTAAGGGGGGTAGATTGAAATACCCCGGACTTATTTAGGGTGATTAAATTACTCTAATACGATATTGAGGGCCTATTAGTGCCTAATGAATTTTGGTAAAAAGAATAAATCCAAAAGAAATAATAAAAACGCTTAAAGAGCGAAAAACGCTAAAACGAGCGTTAAGTGACCCTAGGAGAAATACAACCTTAAATAGGGTACTAAATGAATTTAAAAGGCTTAATAATGCCTAAATAATATATGGGAACAATTCCCGAAGAAAACGGATCTAAATAACAAATTAAAACGCTAATAAAGCTTTAGCGCACGTTTCTCGAGAAAACCCGAAAACTTGATTTTGAGTGGTCAAACGAACCCGTAAAAATTATAGTTCATTAAATAACTATAAATAAACAGTAATGGGAGCTTAATAGCCATTAAAAATAAAGAAACGAGAAAATTCCGGAAAAGCCCGGTTAGTGAATAGTGCTAAACCGGGTAAATAAACGAGCGTTTTCTGTAAAAGACGAAAAAACGCTCCAGCTTATATACAAGTGGGGGCCGGTTTTATTAAGTGAGTCAGCCTCACACACACACACACAAACTAATAAAGAAAGAAAGAAAAAGAAGAGGAAGGAAAAAAAGTTAAAAAGCTAACTCTCCTTCTCTCTCCTCCCATTTCCCTCTTTTCCCTCTTCTCTTTCCTCTCTTTTCTTCTTCCTTGCCGTTCTTTTCCTCCCCTCTGGTCTGAACGATTTTGAGCTCCCCTCCCATGGCTTCCTCACTTCAATGCCATGCCCAAGCTTCATTAAGGCTCCAATCACAAAAATAAATACATATTCTTCTTCCTCTCATCATCCTCTATCATTCTCTCTTTTCAAAATTCAAAAAGGAGGAACTTCATCCGTATGGGTTTTCCCCATTTGAAGAGAAAATGGCATCATTGGGTAGCTTGGAGTCTTCTCTCTCTCCTAAGGTAAAAATATGCAAGAAAAACTCATTTTTCTTCACCTTCCTTCCTTAGCCGATTTTTGCTCTCTCTCTTACCATGTTCTCCTCTTGTTTTTGAGCTTCAATTCAACCCTCCAATGGTGGTGGGACTCTCCATTTGATTCATGGGTGAAAACCCCTCTTGAACATTCCAAAGGTAAAACCCTAACTATGGGATTTAAGCCCTTAATTGGATTAGTGTATTTCCATGGGTTAGAATTTTAATTATGTGTTTTTTTGTGTAACTTGGGTGCTGGAATGGAGTTTGGTAACTCCATTGCCAACTTGACCGAAATTGAGAAGAGGAGGAGCAAGAGGTGAATTAAGGAGTGGCTTGTAAATTAAGGTAAGAAATCTACCTTAAGCTTTGTTTTGAATTGCTTTGGAAATTGGGATGGGTTAGATTAAATAATGAACCCAAATTATGTGAAATAAAATAGTTGGTTGGAGATGAGGGAAATTGTGGATTTTTGTTTGAATTAAGGGCTTAAGTGCCAAGCTTTTGAGCTATTATGATGTATTGTGCTTTATGGAATTTGAATGAAGTTTGTGGATTCATTGTGTGCTGGTAGGACCCTTGTAAGGGTGTGGCTAGATTAGGATTTGATACGGTGACAATTGAGGATATGGATATGCAAGTTTTATGGGGAGGTTATGGCAAAATTTTGGTAGAAAAAACAAGTGTTTTAAGATGACCTAGTGTATTGGAGAATGTTTGTAGTGTTGTTTGGAGTGTAGTAGTAGCCTTGAAATGGCATTTGGAGAACTAGTAGAGGATAGGTGAAAATCTGTAGCAATGGAGTATGGAAATGTTTTAGAAAAACTAGAAAAGGGATTAGTGTGCAAGACTTAGGAAATGAGAGTTGGACTTGGGTTTTAGAATGGTGGATATGTTGGAATGAGTTGGTATGGCCATTAAGTGATTTGGTAGGCTTGGTAAGATGTAAAAACTAGCAAGGAGAAGTTAGAAATGCAAAAGAGTGCAAAATGCAAGATGTGAGAACTTGAATTGTTGGATTTGAACAAGAATTGGAGTAGGGATTTAACCAAGGATTTGAGGTGGCTTAAGGAGCGTTTTGAGGTGTTAAAATGTGTAGGAAACTTATGGAAAGATTAGGAAAAGATTAAGGGTGGTTTATGGATTGATTAGGGGCTGAAAAATTATGTCTGTTGCAGGGTTTTAGCAGGGTCCGGGACTTGGTCCTTGGACAAAGTTCCGGACCACCCATTAAAATAGGCCGAGACTTTTCCCAGCACATGGTCCGGGACTTAAGATGACAAAGTCCCGGACCACCCCTTAATATAAGGCCGAGAGTTCTTGCAGTACTTGGTCCGGGACTTGAGGGATAGACAAGGTCCCGACCACCTATTAAAATCATGCCGAGAGTTTGGTTATGCATTGGTCCGGGACTATAGGTAGGGACCAAGTCCCGGACCACCCCCAGAATTCAACAGGAAGTGTTTTTAAGGCTTTAAAACATGGGGATTAAATGGTATTGGTTTTAGATGATGTTTAGGAGTTGTTTGGTGACCCTTAAAGGTCCTAAGAGGTGTAAACAAGTTTGAGAAGTGTTAGAGAAAGTTACGAGTTTAAGAACACTAAAGTAAACCGAGATAACAGGATAACGGGGTAAGTACGGGAGTAGCATTTATATACGTACCCTAGCACCTTAATAATAATTAAACCATTTGACATGTAATTAGTGGTTCAAGAATAAGATTCGAGGAACAAGTGTGAGCCAAGGAACGTGAGAACACCCGGTAAGATAAACCCCGGTGAAAGGTATGATTTCCTCATGCTCTGTATCCTAACTTGGTTACCCCGATTTGTGTCTTGTTTGATTGTGTGATCACCTAACAAGATAAATGCACGAATCGGATTGTGTGTACTCCCTTGTGTTGTATGATATTGCTTGTGTTGGATTGTTGATTAAACTGAAGTTTGTATAATTCATGAAATGTGGAATGTGAATGAATTGCTTGAATGTGATTGTGTGTGGTAGTGCGACTCATAGTTGAGTCTTGTGAGTAGAGACTCGTAGAAAGAGTCAAGTGCGAACTAATAAAAGGTGGAATACACTACAACTACCGAAACCTTACACGGTAACATAAACCTACGAACATATTCGAACGTGAGAAGGTATACGGGAGTGGTAACCTCCCGATAACGGTTAGAGAACCGAAACGACTAAATCCACACGAGAAATATTAGTGGAAGTATATGAGTAACCTCTAACTAGAGGATTGGAAAGTTGTTCGAAAACCTTGAGTAAAATAATGAATGGTAAGGGATCACCAACCCCTTAGAAATACAGTCGAACCCCAATGAGAGGAACCGACTAACATGAGCAATGTCCCGAACATGAGAGTATTCAATAAGTTGGTTGAAACCTTAAATCTTAGAATACTAGACATTGAGGAATTCCCTAAGCCATTAGATGCTATCGAGAGAGATACTTCTAGGCTAATCCTTGAGATTGTGAATTGACTCCGAGAGCGGAGTTTTGGGAATTTGAGTAGTCCGGTAGTGAACCGGACATTTGAGAATTTGAGGAGCTAACTGTATAGCCTATTTGTATTTGAGCCCGGTGGTGGGTCTTGTGTATGACCCTACCCGGAGGTCGGGAGATCGACTTAACATATTCCTTGAGAATTGAGTATTGACGTGGGAACTTGAGTATTAAGTATTGAGTATTGAATCGAGTATGTGAGTGTTGAGTATTGAGTTGTGACTTGTGGGACTTGAGAATTTGAGTTGAGTGGAGAATTGAGTTGAGTGTTGTGGACCTTGTTGAGATTGTGAGTAAGAGTACCCAAGAGAGTGGGTAGAACATGAGTAATTGAGTAAGGCATGGTGAGGTCGAAACCCTCAAGCCTAATTAAAGAACATATTGAACTAACCCTTGATGTTTGTGTTAGTGCTTGTGTTCAATGTTGAACTTGATTGTGAATGTACATATATAATCTATGTTGTATGCATGTTGTTTGTGATAAAATGAACCGCATGCTCTCGACCAATTAGTCGGCGTACCCTCGCTAGTACGCGGGGTATGCGGAAGTCATATTCAGCGTAAGCTGACCCCCTAGGGGGAACATTTTTAGTGTGCAGGTACCCGAAGTGAATATGAACACTATAAGAGTCTGACAGTCAAGCCGGACACCGTTCGAGAGTAGGACGGGGTTGTTATTGATATGGGTTGTTGTTAAAGCAATCGTAATTGTTGTACTGTGGAATTGTAAGACCGAAAGGTAGTAGTTAAACTTGGGAATTGTAGATACTCGGTATAGTATTGAATGGCTATTGTATTGTATATTGAGGTGTTAAAGGTTGTAATGACTTGAGAATTGTTTAAGTAAAGGAAGTATCGTTTGTATAGTGTACTCGATATAAGACCCATCAGACCGATATTGTATTCGTTGTTGTGATTGAGTTTGGATTGGCCTAGTTAGTCACGTGGGTGACTAACGGCATTGTTTCACCCCCGGTTGAGTTGGAACTACCGCTGCATTGTTGTTGATATATGAGACAGGTCAGAGGATAATGGGGTGATTACCGGTAGGGGTGTTACACTTATAGAGTTTTAACATATGGTTGACTAATAAACCTTTGAAGATAATTTTGGAAGATTATTGAGGATTATTAAATGATCGGGAATATTATGTTAAACTACTCAAGTACGTTACACATGGTTTATAGCTTGGTAATATAATTGATATGATAAATGATCATATATGGACATATAATTCGTATCAGTCATTAAACGAATGGATAATAATCATAAGATAAAATTTTATAACCACCAAGGAAATACAAATACATAACAATCAAGAGATACAGATATATGTAACGATCATAGATAAAATCAACGGTGCAGTAAAATTCACAACAAAGCTGGTTAATAAGGTGTTGAATTCTTTGAATGTGCCATTAGTAGCGGTACGAGGGCGTATGTAACACCCCTCTCCATAATCACGATATAATCCCTCACATAGCAATAAATAAAACGTCTCGCAGCGGAAAATAAATAACAATTACAAAACTCACTCGGGTGTCACCGGCCATTGCTCGCCCATGCGAGCAACGTAGCCAAACTACATCCAACTTCCAAAATAAAAAAACTGCTAACCGCAGTGATAACGAGAAACTCCTATACATCATACTAAGTCCATAAACCATAAACATCGACAAGTGAGCGTCTACCCAATCCTGAATACACAACCTTACCATAATACAATTCACCATCTTCATTGCTATACAACATCTCCAAGTGTGGTGACCAAAGTAAAACTCCAATTACCCTGTTCATGCTCTTCAGCTCCGACAATGATCAACAACCTGTAATGGTGTAGTATCAGCGATAGACGCTGAGTATGCCGGGCCTGGACCCTAACGGTCACTTGTCATTTTAACCATCTTATTATTAGATTGGTTTCATGCTTTACCATTTTACAGATATATTCAATACTGTAATAAACATGCACAATAAATTTAACCATCCATCCAAATATCCATAAACATTCAACCATCCATCCAAATATCCAAACATTCATTTAATATTCCATACAACATTTATATATCGAACGTATCGAGTAATAACAATATAATGTACAATGTACATTTGCCGTAGCGTACAGTTTTTATATTTAATTTACCTTAGCCTTGTAGGCTCCATCCAACCATCAACACACAATAAAATAACCACAAGTATAACCAATGAACAACAAAGCGAAACAACGAGAATAATAAACAAGTATTAAGTCTCGTCCATGGTATTGTTCGCCACTGTATAAGTCTCAATTGTTTTAGTTGTTCAGTTATACCTAGTGACAATGTCTCGTTAAAACGACATGTCTCTAGTTACCCATATATTATGGCGGGTCACCCACGGCAGTAGCCACTCCAACGGTAGAGTCTCCGACCAACGAGCCATTCTAGCTCACGGGAAATTTTCTTGATACTTACGGACCCGTACGCGGACATCCTGGTATCGTTTTTGTGATCACAGCGCGCACCAAGAGCCACATCCTCTTGGCTTTACTTCCATTCCATTAATTAATTAATTATACCATCGCATCGCATTACCAAATTCTAACACAGCAGACTAAGGTCATTAGTCCAATCCGGAGTCTGTAAACTCGGGATCCAGTGTTAGATACGAGAGCGGCGTATAGAAAGGCCAATGCTCCGTATAAAAGTCTCAGATAATATGTATATGTTATTATCATAGTGCTACAACGTTTTACTTACGTTCCTTATATTTCATATAAGATAGCACCATAGCCGCTAGTTCGTTTTATATATATAGGTTCATATATACGAACCAATACTGTTAACTCGACAACAGTAAATAATAAGCAGCTATAAATATACAATTCATGCATATTAATTATCACATTCAGACAAACAATCTTATCACAGATCACACAGAAGTCTGAACTGAGGAAGCCCTCAGAGACAATCAGAGACACATAACAACATACAAGTTATATCAACCAAATCCGAGCCCAAGGAGCAACCTTAGGACAACTCGGATCAAACCCCTTTACATACCGTTCACCCTGATCGTATTACGGTGGAGTATGAATCAGCAAGATCCTATGCTCCGTGTAGTCCGCTAGCTTGTCAAGCGTCTTGTCAGAAGTATGATCTAAACGGTATTAAAACCATAAGTCAGTCTCCATGACTAACTACATCCGGTATTTCCGAATAATAAGTAACCCCGACAGTTCACCCCTGTTTTCTACAGTTGTTTGTTACAGGTTTCTCTAAAACAGTCGGCTTTGTTACTTAAAACGCGTACGTCAAACATTCAACTGTTAAGTTTAATTCCTTATATTTCTTTTAATCTTATCCACATCTAGTTTAGGTACGTAACCTATAGTTGCATGTATACATGCATTCTTATATTATATTGCATTCTAAAATTCATAACTTATAGTTCGTAACTATATTTTTTTTAAATAACCACCACCATTAAATCATATGGTTTCCAACCAAAATATATATCCACCTTATTTACATTATCCTTGTGTATGTATATATTTACCACGTAGGTAATTCCCATGAGTTTAACAAACCCTTATATTTTATGTTACTTTTTATCATCTTTTCTTTGATGATTATTCCCATTAGTTGTATTATATTATACAACCTATATTAAGATTATTATCCTAATATTATGTAACATTTTATGTTGTATATTTACAACTCCTAAGGTTTATTCCATAAACACCTTAGTTAATAAATCCCATTTATTTATAGTTTGTTACATTCTTTGATGTGAATATCCTTACTCATATTAATTCCACCTAAACCATATAATTGTTATAACATTTATAACATTATAGACCTTAGTCTAAAATTCATTTTCCAAACTTTATCAATTCGGTAAAGCCCTTGAACTTATTTGAATTCTATTTTGACCACATAACATTATGTAATGCTATTCCATATGCTAATATCATTTGACATGATATTCTTATTTCCTTTAATTAATAACCTATGGTTATTTTTGTAAATTTCGAACAGCCCTTTTGCTATTCTATAATTGCCATTTGGCCCTATTTATAACATATAGTTTTACCATAACCTTAAGACTATATTTTATACACATGTCTTATCAAATACTCTTATATAATTCTAAAAATCACCAAGTTTCTCCAAAGGGTTATAGATATCCTTATTAACCCATGTACTTATGGTATTTACCATTCCACCATCTATATTTCTCCAAAGTGTCATAATGACATAATAACTATATATTGTACATATATAGTTCATTTTAATTCCAAAATAAACCCAATAAATTCCTAAAAATTCCTAATAGCCCATGGGTGTTTAAAATACCATTGTACACCCTTTATTTTCAGTAATAACATATTTACCACATATGTTATAAAAAAATTACCTTAAGATACTTATCTTATTATAAAACCTTAAATAAGTTATTTAACTTATCTAATTTGGTCAAAACCTAGCATATGGTCAAGGTTGACCACCTTAATATTTCCTTGACCACCAATTCCTTATAATCACGGTTTTAACCCCTAAGTTTCCAAAATTTATCATTTAACCCCAAAACTTTATAAAATCTTATAAACTTTATTTTAACTCCTTTTTAACTCTAATTTTCGGCTTTATTTTTCTAAAGTCCCTAAATTTAATTTAATTACACTATAACCCCTTATTCATTTCGGTAACAATTATATATCACCTAAACATAAATAAAAGCTTGTAAATACATAAATAAAATGGCCTAAAATACATGGCCTTATTACAAACATTGGCTTGCAAAATAAATTACACATAAATGTCCCAAAAACACTTATAAATCTCGGCCTCACCATATAACTTTCATTTATTTACCAAACTTCCACATAATGTCTTAAATTTGACATTTATTGTAACACCCCTCTCAATAATCACGATATAATCTCTCACGTAGCAATAAATAAAACGTCTCACAGCGGAAAAACAAATAACCATTACAAAACTCACTCGGGTGTCACCGGCCGTTACTCCCTGCCCATGCGAGCAACGCAGCCAAACTACATCTAACTTCCAATACAAATAAACTGCTAACCGCAGTGATAACGAGAAACTCCTATACATCATACTAAGTCCATAACCATAAACATCGACAAGTGAGCGACTACCCAATCCTGAAAAATACATAACCTTACCATAAGACCATACACCATCTTCATTGCTATACAACATCTCCAATTACCCTGTTCCTGCTCTTCAGCTCCGACAATGATCAACAACCTGTAATGGTGTAGTATCAGCGATAGACGCTGAGTATGCCGGGCCTGGACCCTAATGGTCACTTGTCATTTTAACCATCTTATTATTAGATTGGTTTCATGCTTTTCCTTTTTACAGTTATAATCAAAACTGAAGCATAAATGTATAATATACATAATCAACCATCCAAATATCCATAAACATTAGTCATCCGTCCAAACCAAACATTCATAGAATATTTCAAATAACATTTGTATATCGAACGTATCGAGCAATAACAATTTAATGTACCATGTACATTCGCCGTAGCGTACAGTTTTCATATTTAATTTACCTTAGCCTTGTAGGCTCCATCCAACCATCAACACACAATAAAATAACCACAAGTATAACCAATGAACAACAAAGCGAAACAACGAGAATAATAAACAAGTATTAAGTCTCGTCCATAGTATTGTTCGCCACTGTATAAGTCTCAATTGTTTTAGTTGTTCAGTTATACCTAGTGACAATGTCTCGTTAAAATGACATGTCTCTAGTTACCCATATATTATGGCGGGTCACCCACGGAAGTAGCCACTCCAACAGTAGAGTCTCCGACCAACGAGCCATTCTAGCTCACGGGAAATTTTCTTGATACTTACGGACCCGTACGCGGACATCCTGGTATCGTTTTTGTGATCACAGCGCGCACCAAGAGCCACATCCTCTTGGCTTTACTTCCATTCCATTAATTAATTAATTATACCATCGCATCGCATTACCAAATTTTCTAACACAGCAGACTAAGGTCATTAGTCCAATCCGGAGTCTGTAAACTCGGGATCCAGTGTTAGATACGAGAGCGGCGTATAGAAAGGGCAATGCTCCGTATAAAAGTCTCAGATAATATGTATATCTTATTATTTTAGTGCCACAACGTTTTTCTGACGTTCCTTATATTTCATATAAGATAGCACCATAGCCGCTAGTTCGTTTTATATATATTGGTTCATATATACGAACCGGTACTGTTAACTTAACAACAGTAAATAATAAGCAGCTATAAATATTCAATTCATGCATATTAATTATCACATTCAGACAAACAATCTTATCACAGATCACACAGAAGTCTGAACTGAGGAAGCCCTCAGAGACAATCCGAGATTCATAACAACATACAAGTTATATCAACCAAATCCGAGCCCAAGGAGCAACCTTAGGACAACTCGGATCAAACCCCTTTACATACCGTTCACCCTGACTGTATTACGGTGGAGTATGAATCAGCAAGATCCTACGCTCCGTGTAGTCCGTTAGCTCGTCAAGCGTCCTTGTCAGAAGTATGCTCTAAACGGTAATAAAACTATAAGTCAGTCTCCATGACTAACTACATCCGGTACTTCCGAATTATAAGTAACCCCGACAGTTCACCCCTGTTTTCTACAGTTGTTTGTTACAGGTTTTTCTAAAACAGTCGGCTTTGTTACTTAAAACGCGTATGTCAAAACTATTTCAACTGTTAAGTTTAATTCCTTATATTTCTTTTAATCCTATCCACATCTAGTTTAGGTACGTAACCTATAGTTGCATGTATGCATGCATTCTTATATATATTGCATTCTTATATTATATTGCATTCTAAAATTCATAACTTATAATTCGTAACTATATTTTTTTTCCAAATAACCACCACCATTCAATCATATGGTTTTCAACCATAATATATATATATATATATATCCACCTTATATACATTATTCTTGTGTATGTATATATTTTTACCACGTAGGTAATTCTCATGAGTTTCATAAACTCTTATATTTTATGTTACATTTTATCATCTTTTATTAGATGATTATTCCCATTAGTTGTATTATATTATACAACTTATATTAAGATTATTATCCTAATATCATGTAACATTTTATGTTGTATAATTACAACTCCTAAGGTTTATTCCATAAACACCTTAGTTTATAAATCCCATTTATTTATAGTTTGTCACATTATTTTATGTGGGTACCCTTCCTTATGTTAATTCCATCTAAACCATATCATTGTCATGACATTTATAACATTATAGACCTTAGTCTAAAATTCATTTTCCAACTCTTATTAGCTCGGTATAGCCCTTAACTTTATTTAAATCCCGTTTGACCACATAACATTATGTAATGTTATACCATATTCTAATATCATTTGATATGATATTTTTATTTCCCTTAACTTATAACCTATAGTTTTTATACAAAACTATTTATTATTGCCTCTTAGGCACCACAAGAAAATCTTATTCTTTTCTATAACCATAGTTTCTTAATTTACAAAATCACCCCTTAAATCATACCATGTTATATATTCCATTCAATATAACATTTCTAACTTATAAAAGAGTATAACCTATGGTTATTTTTGTAAATTCCGAACAGCCCTTGTGCTATTCTATAATTGCCATTTGGCCCTATTTATAACATATAGTTTACCATATCATTAAGACTATATTTTATACACATAACTTATTAAATTCTCTTAATAATTCTAAAATCACCACATTCCACCAAAGGGTTATAAATATCCTTATTAACCCATATACTTTCGATATTTACCATTCCAATATCTATTTTTCTCCAAAGTGTCATAATGACATAATAATTATATATTTTACATATATAGTTTATTTTAATTCCAAAATCCACCAAATAAATTCCTAAAAATTCCTAATAGCCCATGGGTGTTTAAAATACCATTTTACACCCTTTATTTTCGATAATAACATATTTACCACATATGTTATAAAAATCTTACCATAAAATACTTATCTTATTATAACACCTTAAATAAGTTATTTAACTTATCTAATTTGGTCAAAACCTAGCATATGGTCAAGGTTGACCACCTTAATATTTCCTTGACCATTAATTTCCTTTATTCACGGTTTGTACCCATACTTTTCAAAAATTACCATTTAACCCCAAAACTTCATAAAATCTTATAAACTTTATTTTAACTCCTTTTTACCTCTAATTTTCGGCCTTATTATTCTAAAGCCCTTAAATTTAATTTAATTACACCTAATACCCCATTTATTTTCGGTAATGCATTTATACTACTTAAACTTAATTAAAAGCTTGTAAATGCATAAATAAAATGGCCTAAAATACATGGCCTTATTACAAACATTGGCTTGCAAAATAAATTACACATAAATGTCCCAAAACACTTATAAATCTCGGCCTCACCATATAATTTTCATTTATTTACCAAACTTCCACATAATGTCTTAAATTTGACATTTATGCTTGTTTAATTAGTTATAAAATTTATTAAGCCATTCCTTAATCATTTTAAGGTCAAACAAGACCTTATTTCACCTCTTCACTCACGGCAATTAATTAGGAATAGCTTAAACTTGTATTAATGTAACAAGTTAAGGTTTTAAGTAATTTATACCTTGATTTAACCTAGATAGAACCTTTTTTGGTTCGGCCACCTTAAGTAGAAATTCTCCACAGCTTGTTTTACATATTTTCAAACAGAACCCAAGGCATAGTTAGTCTCCAAGCAAGATCTAACCATAAGGAATAATTTATGTAAGATTTAAGGCAAAAATCACCTTAAAAATGCAAGGAGAGTTCAAGATGGTTTCGGCCTGAATCAAACACACCACAAGGTGTTAGATCTACTATATTGACATAGGAAATAGCTAGATCACGACAAGATGCCTTGTTATTAGGTTTTACCTTGGAAAAATGCCTTAAAAGAGGGTATTTCCTTTGGATCTCGGCCACCCTTGCTCCAAATGGCTAACCAACAGATTCCACATGAAAAGGAGAAGAAGATGAGGCTATGACCAAAGTTTCACAGCCGAACTTGAAGGGAATCAAAAGTTATGAGCTTAAAGCACATTTTTACCTTAAATGGTCAAGACTTGAACTTCCCTCCTTATATCTGGTTATGTACGAAACCAACACTTCCTTTAACCTCCAAATCACTCTACATAGATGTATAGAAAAGGTTGGAGTGTAGATCAATCGAAAAAGGAGAGAAAGATGAAGAAAATGGGCATTTTTATGCCTTAAGAGCTTACCTAGAGCTTGAGATCTCATCAATGGTGTTTGGGAACCTTACCTACGGTGGAGGGGAGCCAAAGAGAGCTCAAGGAGTGAGCCATCTCGGCTGAAGAGGAAGGAATGAAGGGGAAAGACCTAATATTGCCTTAAAGCACCTTTTTGCATTTTTTTATGATTTCCTTGCTTTGATGACTCATCAAGTCTGATTGTAATTGATAATTGATGAGTAATTTCGGTGGAGACAAGAAGGGGGCAGCCGTGTATGATTGAAGGGAGTGGGTGAATAATTTGATTCCAATTTGAATGAATAATGGACTAATATGTTACTTTAATCCATTATTGTAAGGTGAGTCACTCTCCTTGTCTTGTTCCTACATGGAGCACCGTAATGCAAGGGAAAGGAGGAGCAATTGAAGGCTCCAAAACCGGCTGGCATCACATGGGGTGAGGTAAGTGGAACCCACCTTTTTGTTTTATAAGGTAAAGTTTGTTTTTTTTGTTATTTTATGCAAAAGTAAAGTAGCTTATTTAATTGTCACATATCTCTTGTCTCTTGGTCTGTTAAGAGACTTAATTATCTGATTTTATGTAGTCCATTTCGTGGTCAATGTTCAACATTGACCAACTTAGTCAATGTTGACCCAAACGGGCCCCACATTAGGGTTTTATTAATATTTTAATATTAAATTTGTAAAAATTCGTAAATTTCTGGAATTAAATTCCTAATATCATATAATATGATATTTTATTATATTTAAAGGTAATTATAACCTTTTAGCCCATTTAAAACCAATTTAGAAGGCGATTACACAAAAACGTGCTTTAAGGAGTTTTAGTGCACATTTTGTGTCGCCAGGTGTTTCTGAGCTCTGTTTTCTTTGACAACGGTTTTGTTGTGTTCCTTACATGATATTTGATCATGGTATCCAATTTTATATCATTTAGAGGTCATTTGATTTTTAAGGTTTTCCAAGAGCACCTTTTTGCCCTTTTTGACCTTGAAGCATGTAAATGCTTTTTCTTTGTGTTGGAGTGTTGTCCAACGGTTATAATATGTTTAGTAATGTGTTAATATGCTTAGGACAATTTTTAGGTCCTAAGTAGTTCATTTGGGTATTTGTTTACCCTTAACAGTCAAAGGGTGCAACATCTTGTTTTGTGTTGACCACTGTTGTTCTCAGTTGACTTTTAAGGCATGTTTAGGCCTTAATTAATGTAATTAAATATTTAATCCATGTTTAATAAGTTTGGGGTATTTCATTTATGCTTGTTTAATTAGTTATAAAATTTATTAAACCATTCCTTAATCATTTTAAGGTCAAACAAGACCTTATTTTAATCATTCACTCACGGCAATTAATATACACACACTTAAACTTGTGTTAATGTATCAAATTAAGGTTTTAAGTGATTTATACCTTGATTTAGCTTAGGTAAAGCCTTGTTTGGGTTCGCCACCTTAAGGAGAAATTCTCCACAGCTTGTTTTACATGTTTTCAAACAGAAACCAAGGCATAGTTAGTCTCCAATCAAGATCTAATCATAAGGAATAATTTATGTAAGATTTTAAGGCAAAAATCACCTTAAAAATGCAAGGAAAGTTCAAGATGGTTTCGACCTGAATCAAACACACCACAAGGTGTTAGATCTACCATATTGACATAGGAAATAGCTAGATCACAACAAGCTGCCTTGTTATTAGGTTTTACCTTGGAAAAATGCCTTAAAAGAAGGTATTTCCTTTGGATCTCGGCCACCCTTGCTCTAAATGGCTAACCAACTGATTGAACATGTAAATATAAAGATTATGAGTGTATAAACTCACAAAAATCAGAGGAAGAAAATCGGATGAAGAGTAGAGAAGCTTAAGGTATGTTTTTACCTTAAAATGAGATTTTAAGCAACCTTGGTCTCTAAACTTGTTTCATTCGAATTTGATTGATGTTCTAACCTTAGAACACTGAGAATAAGCCATAGGAAGTGATTAGTCACGAGATCTAAGCATAGGTGGTGAAGAGATGAAGAAAAAGAGCCAAAATAAGCCTTAAACCATTACCTTAGGAGCTTTGCAGTTAGATCTACCTTCCTAACTCAAGAACCACGGTTGGGAGAGTTTGAAAACTCAAGGAGCTCGGTTGGAATGAGCTGGAGTCGTTGGAATGGAGCTAGGAGGCAATGAATGATTGAAAATGAGCATTATTGAATGAAAAAGCACTTTTGGAATATATTATTGATTTGTAATGACTAATGAGTCATTAAAGGGATAATAATGGAGCTGGCATCGATAATTGGAGGGGAAGGCTGGCCTCACACGATTTTGTGGCTGGTGGAGTCAATAATGGAGCCTAAAGGAGTGTATACACTAATAAAAGGCAAAAAGTAAGCCTTAATTAAGGGAACAAGTGGAGTCTTGTTTATTAAGCTAGTAAGTGACGAATTTGGACTCCCCCAGCCTGTGTATGTCGACCTCATGTGGTCCAAGTGGTCAAACTTTGACCTCTTGACCATTCTTAGTCAATGTTGACTCAAACGGGCCCCATTTTAGGGTTTTATTAATATTTTAATATCAAATTTGTAAAAATTCGTAAATTCTTGGAATTAAATTCCTAATATGATATAATATGATATTTTATCATATTTAAAGGTATTTATAACCTTTTAGCCCATTTAAAACCAATTTAGAAGGTAATTACACAAAAATGTGCTTTAAGGAGTTTTAGTGCACATTTTGTGTCTCAAGGTGTTTCTGAGCTTGGTTTTCTTTGAAAACGGTTTTTTTGTGTTCCTTACATTATATTTGATCATGGTATCCAATTTTATATCATTTAGAGGTCATTAGACCTTTAAGGTTTCTTAGAGCACATTTTTGCCCCTTTTTGACCTTGAAGCATGTAAATGCTTTTTATTTGTGTTGGAGTGTTTTCCAATGATTATAATGTGTTTAGTAATGTGTTAATATACTTAGGACAAATTTTTAGGTCCTAAGAAGTTCATTTGGGTATTTATTTACCCCTAACGGTCAAAGGGTGCAACATCTTGATTTGTGTTGACCACTGTTGTTCTCAGTTGACTTTTAAGGCATGTTTAGGCCTTAATTAGTGTGATTAAATATTTAATCCATGTTTAATAAGTTTGGGGTATTTCAATCTACCCCCCTTAAAAAGACTTCGTCTCGAAGTCTCTTAATCAAGTAGGTAAGTATATATAAATGTATAACTACCCATTGTTCCCATAATGTATATCTATGTGATATATCATTTACACACATCGTATTGCGCTTATACAGCACATAGCCATCACGTTGTGGCGTTAGTTCAATCATATATGGATATAGGTGATCCATCAGCACCATCATTTCCCATCAGTTCTACCAACCCTGACAACCTCCCTGAGGTGTCCATAACATTCCATTGTTCCACATTCCATATCTAATGATTCATTTCGTATCTAGGTGATACCATATGTAATCATTCTATATAGCAATATGAATACATATCACAAATAGCATAAGAAGGGTACTACACACATGGTGTAAATACAACATTCAAACAAGTATCTCGTAAGATACTGAAATACCCCAAACCTAGTTATGTTGTTTAAACACCTAAATAGGGTGTAACAAGACTAAAAAGAGTCTTAGAAACCTTACTAAACAAATTTAAACAAAAGGAAACACAAATGTGTTTTAAAGTCAATAAGAGCTAAAATGTGCTCTAAGCTTGGGATAAACTTGAGTAAGACCTAATGAGCTTACCAAGACCTCATTTATATACTAATGAACTTATTAAACCAATTCCACAAAGAAAACCAAGCTTGAAACAAGTTAAAACACAAAATGTGCTTTAAGAAGTCTTAAGCACGTTTTTGAAAAATTGTCTTGTAAATGAGTTTTGAATGGCTAAATGTCCATCATTACTCTTAATATATATGTGTACTATATAGTATCACATTTGGGTGGCTATATTAGTGGGAAATCAAATTTTCACTTCTATGTGCCTTGTATAGGTGAATAGTACTTTTTATAAGCTAGTTTGTAACATATGTTGTATTAAGTAATTAAATTGACAAACAAAGACTAAAACACCCCCACACTAATATAAGGGGCCGGTTTTTATAAGGGGTGACTCACCACTCTCTTATTAATGTATTAAGTAAGTAAAGATAAGTAAATAAGCTACCTTTTTACTTTATAAGTATAAATATCTCTTAAAAGCAAATTCTATCTTCATTCTCTCATTTCCTTTCCTTGCTCACACGGTTTCCCACTCATCTCCTCCCTTCTTCATTGTTCTCTCACGGTAATACCACTATCACCATTAGAGCTCCCACCTTTGACCACTTGCTAAATCAAGCTCACTTGTCCAAATCAAAAACAAAGACCACCAATCTCTTCCTCTCATCAAACTCTTCATTCCTATCTTCTCAAAACTCCAAGAGCTCCATTTCGGTGCCAAGGTGTTCCACCATTGAAGGAGCTTGAGCTTGTATTTTGACATATTATTACTCTCCTTGGATTCTAGGTAAGGAATCTCAAATAAAAACTTCCTTTCCTCCTTGTTTTTGCCATGTCCGAAAATATACATTGAAAGAGCTTCTTATGTGACTTTGTTCTAGCTTCATTCCAACTCTTCATGGACTAAGTGGAGTCCTCTCTTGCTAGGTATTCAAACTCTCTTCAGAGAGCAAGGTAAAAACCTACATTAATGTTTTTGAAACAATGTCAAATTAGGGTTTACAATGAGATGAAGCTTATAGCTTGAATACTCATTATAAAGTTTGTATATTGTTTAGAACTTGTCAAAGGAGCAAGTACTCTATTGGTTTCTAAAGGAAACAAGAAAGAAGTTATTTTGCAAAGAGGTAAATCTACTAACCTAATGCTATTTTAATGCCTTAGGAGAAATGAGCTTATAAATGCTTATTAAAACTACCTAAAGAGCCAATGGGGAATGACTTAGTAAAGTGTTCTCAAAGCTTAGTAAAAGGCATATTGTGTGTTGAGTGTATTTGCAGGTTAAAGGCATATATTGTGGAAGTTCAGTGTTTATGATTTAAGCACTTTAAGGGCCTAAGAGCCATGCATTTTAAGGGCCTAAGTGCCATGCAATTTAAAGTTATGCACTATATTGTGATGTAGTGTGAATTTGGTGAAGTTGTGTAAGAAAGTGTTCTTGGTGTTCTTAGTGTTCTAGGATGTTTTAATGATAAAATATGTGCTAAGGTGTAACAAATGCTAGGAAAACTATGTCGAAATTTAGAAAAATGCATAAGGAGTTCAAGATGTTGTAAAGGAATTTTGATGAACTAGGAAGTGTTCTAGAGTGTAATTAGGACTTAGGCATGATCTTGAGGTTTTAGTATGTACCAAAGTCATTTTGGACTTAGGTAAAGACTTAGGCAAACTTGGTAAACTAAGGAGAATGTATGAACTTGAGAAAGGATTTGAAGTAATGATATAAGGAGTTAGTTGTGAGAGATGATGCTTGGGAGATGATATTAAATCAAGGAGAAAGCATTTTGGGATAGTAGTTACCATAGGTGAGAACACCATCTAGAACCTAGTATAAGATAACATAAGTGTTAAGGAATTTACAAGGAAATAAGTAATGGTTTAAGGAATTAGAAAATGAGTTTCATGATGTTGTATGTGGATGTAAGGTTACCAAATGTTTAGGAAGCATTAAGAGGCCTTAGGAGAAGTTTGGTGAAGATTGGCAAGTTTGGGTAAGTTTAGAAGGCGACCGACCCAGGGGTCCGACCCAGTTTTGGGTCGGTCGAGCCTCTGTTAGATGTTAGGGAAGTGTTCGGTGATGGTCCGACCCAAAGGGTGGGTCGGACATGGGTCGGTCGGTCAAGTTTCAAAGGAAGGAAAATGTTCGCACATGGTCCGACCCAGTCGAGTGAGCGGACGTGGGTCGGACGGGCATGATTATGAGGAAGAAAAAGGGCTTCTGTAATGGACCGACCCAGAAGGTTGGTCGGACATGGGTCGGTCAAGGTAAGATTCTTCAGAACCGAAAACCACTGGGAGGGTCCGTTAACACCCCATCCAACATTAACATACTTACAACAAACTGCAGCGGAAGAACAAACCTCATCACATTACTTAACTTGTTGGTGTTACACGCCGTTAGCCACCCACGTGGCTAACAAGGCTAATACAACATACACAATGTACCGGTCTGATGGGCTAAATTCCCGAGCAACTATACATTAGTATCCCTTTCCATTAACAAACAACAACATACACTTTACTTTATCAACTATACCGAGTAATTATAAGCTGGTGCCGACAACAACATCGGTCTTACTACACCTACTGTATATACATACTTAAAGTTTACCCAGTACAATACCCGTCCTACTCTCGAACGGCTTCCAGCACTTCGTACCTGAAATAGGAAAAGAAGAGAAAGGGTGGCCCCAAGGGGCTCAGCACCTTTGCTGGTATGGTAATCCCGCCCGCCACATGCTACCGGGCCACGCACAACTAATTGTCGTCTTAGCATGCAGTTGATTATATTTAAATCATGCATGTGACAAAAACACACAACACTTAAACATTTCGCCTCAATGGGCTCAACAATCGGATAATACATCCTACTTAACAAGTCACCCATGGTATTCATCATCCCTAGAGTGTTTCTCCTCCAACGGAGCTACTTCCTTAATAGACGACACATACCCTTAAATCGGGTTATCCTTAAACGCCTCTTATCACAAACTGGGAATCATATCCATGATCCACACACTCCACATTATACAACACATTCCACATTATACAACCTACAACATACACTACATACAACACTTAACAGTACTTTGCACGTTTCTACGTACACCACATAATACCGCAATGAATACTGCATCACAACAAAACACATAACACAACGGGAATGGTTCGCTTAGGAACCGACCCAAACATTGTTATTACATACATAACATAACGGGAGTGGTTCTCTTAGGAACCGACCCAAACATTGTTACACACTGGTGAGCCTAGAATGTTGCCAGTCTCATGATAAGCTCGTTATACAATAAACAACAACACTCATTACCGTCCTAATAGTTGGACGAGTAACTTAAGTTAAGGCGGTTCGGGTTTGGAGGCCCTAACACACCACAAAACACAGGTTCCCACTAAACCGATCATAAGTCAGAATAGGTAAGCTTTGGAGTAAGCTAATGGGAGATCATAACCCGTGAGGGAAACAACCATAACAAAGAGAAGGGTAAAGCTAGGAAGGATACCCTCTCCCAAACAACGCGCGACCGGCCAAACCGGATTCCTCACTACTGTTAGTACATACTTACTTTAGATAATAGTTAGAACCCCACTGTGGAGTCTACCACACCTTACACACATACAGTATTACAACTGGGTTAAGCACACAAGGGAGATCCCTACATTCACATACACATATCACACAATTAACGCACCATAGCCGTGGTTAGTACGTCCCATGGTACGGGTCGTTTACTACTCCGAATACCGAACTCTCATGTGATCCTAGACTCAGTTAACTAAGGTTAACACTTTCGAGGTTAAATGGTATCGGAGTTGTACACGCCACATAAATGAATTACTGTAAACTCATTACATGATTATCTTACAACGTGACAAACATACAGAAAAACATTGGCATACAGCCGGTGTAATCCGGTAGGACGCAGGTTGCAAGAAAACCATACCTGTCACCGGAGTCACTTATCCTGTCCATTTATGTTCCTCGAGCAATTCTCGAACAACTGTTAACATCACACGTGTTTTCATTAACATCGGGGTTTGCTTGATCATTTAATATCAATGCTTAATTTTTCCCCGTTAACTTAGTTACATAACTTAACATTTTTAACTTGTTTTTACTCTCACATTTTAATACAACTTTTAACCCACTTAGGTGTCATTAAAACTCACCTAACATGTCCTTAACATCCTTATAACATCATTACCTACCAATCCCCATCATCACATATCATTTCATAACCTTAAACCATGTTTTTGGTCCGACCGACCACACCGACCGACCCACAGCTGGGTCGGTCCATTACAGACCCCTTTTACTTCCTTACAAACATGCCCGTCCGACCCATGTCCGACCACCATTCTGGGTCGGTCCATGTGCGAACATTTTCCTTCCTTTGAAACTTGACCGACCGACCCATGTCCGACCCACCCTTTTGGGTCGGACCATTACCGAACACATTTCTAACATTAACAGAGGCTCGACCGACCCACAAACTGGGTCAGCCCCTGGGTCGGTCGCCTTCTACACTTACCCAAACTTTGCCAATCTTCACCAAACTTCTCCTAAGGCCTCTTAATGTATTCTAACATCATTTGGCACTTCAAACACACCTTAAGATACTCTTAAACATTCACAAAACTATTTTTCCTAATTCCTTAAACCTTTACTTATATCTCCCAAAATTCCTAACACTTACAATGTTTCTCCTTATGATTTCTAGGTGGCATTTCACCTATAATGACCACAATACCAAGGTGTTTCCTCTACACCTTATCATCATCCCTCAACTTCTTTCTTACTAACTAAATCTCCTTTTCACATCATACCTAAACATCACTTGTTCCTTGAACATCAACATTACCTAACCTTAAACAAACTCCTCCAAGACTTACACACATCCACTAAACACACATTGAATTATCCTAGAACTTCAAAGACAACACCTAAATCCTTGCATCAATCTAAATCAACCTTAATACATGTTTTCTTCTCAAGTAAACATTCATTCACCTTTAAATCCTTCTTAGTTCCCAAAACTCACTTACAACACTTAAACTTCTTACACATTTCCCAAATTTGGCCATAGCTTCTCTTGTATTTACTCACATCCAAACACTTATTTTTACCTTATTTCTTCAAGACACCTAAAATCCATCAAACACACTTTTATACACACTTCACACATTAAGCACTACATCACAATATAGTGCATAACTTAAATTGCTTGGCACTTAGGCCCTTAAATAACATGGCTCTTAGGCCCTTAAATTGCATAACCTTAAACACTGAATTTCCCACATAAATAATGCCTTTGACCTGCAAAACATACACCAAAACATATGTTCTTTTACTATCTCTCCTTGAAACACTTTACTAGGTCACTCACCATTTGCTCTTTAGGTAGTTTTAATAAGCATTATAAGCTCATTTCTCCTAAGCATAAACACATTGAGATAGCTTGTTTACCTCTTTCCTCACAATTTCTTTCTTGATTCCTTGTAAAACCGGTGGGGTGTTTGGTTGTTTGTCAACTTCTAAACATTATACAAACAACATAATGAGTATTCATTCAAGCATTATGCTTCACCTCATTGTAAACCCTAGTTACACATATTGTTTTTACACATTAAGGTAATTGTTTTACCTTGGAATTGGAAGAGAACTAATATAAGTATCAAGAGAGGACTCCTCCTAGCCCTTGGAAGATCCAAATGAAGCTAAAACAAGCAAGATAAATACACCATGGTGAGGTGAATTTTCGGACAACACAAACATGAAGGAAACTTGATTTTTCTTTGAGTTTCCTTACCTTGAAGCAAAGGAGAACAAGAATATGTGAAAAGATGAGCTCAAGCTCCTTCAATGGTGAATCTTCATGGCACGAAATTGAGTTCTTGAAGATTTGAAAAGAGGGGAAGTGTAGAGCTTGACCTAACTAAGACAAATATGGTCTTGGAATTTGATTTGGCCAAGGAAATCACAAGTTACAAGTGAAGGAAGATGAAGAATGAGTGTGGCTGTTGGAAACCGATGGAGAGAGGAGGAAGAAGACGACCATCGTGGGAAATTAAGGAAGGAGAGAGATGAAGATAACACTTGCTTTTGGAGATATTTATGTACTAAAGTAACTTTCTTCTTTTTACTTTCTTTTCCTTCCTTCCTTTAATTGATTTTACATGGTGGGACTCACCTTACTACAAAAAACCGGCCACCATTAATAGAAGGGTAATATAGTCTTTATTGACTCATTTAATTACTTATAACATTATATGTTACAAACTAGCTTATAAAAGTTACTATTCACAAACTAAGGCACATAGAAGTGAAATTTTTGATTTCCCACTAATATGGCCACCCAAATGTGATACTATATATACACATATTAATTAAAGAGTAATGATGGACATTTAGCCATTCAAAACTCATTTACAAGACAATTTTTCAAAAACGTGCTTTAAGACTCCTTAAAGCACATTTTGTGTTTTAACTTGTTTTCAAGCTTGGTTTCTTTAGTAATTGATTTAATATGTTCATTAACATATAAATAAGGTATAGGTATGACCATTAGGTCTTATACACATTTATCCCAAGCTTAGAGCACATTTTTGCTCTTATTGACCTTAAGGTATTACCTTATGTTTTGTTTGGTTTCATTGTCTACCAAAGTTTCCTAAGGACTTATTTAGCCTTATTAAATCATAATTAAATGTTATCAAGTCTTGGTAGGCTCTTTGGGTCCTAGCCAAGTTCACTCATAGCTTAGAGCATGTTTTTGCTCAAACTGTGTCTTAATGCTTTATTGCATTTATTATGGTTTAAATCGTTCACTGATGTTACTAAGGCACTTTTTAGCCTTTACATACCATAATTTGATATTTAAACCACATATCAAGGTTTGGGGTATTTCAATCTACCCCCCTTAGAAGAACTTCGTCCTCGAAGTTCACACTTTTCACATATCATTAGATTAGAACACAGTAATCACTTGGAAATAAACTTCCTTAACCAAACACACTTTACTTCACAACCTCGGACTTGATGGTCCGGGCAACACATTCACATCCACACATAACATAACATATCCAAATGATAACCTCGGACTCTATGGTCCGGGTATCTTAACAACACTTACACATACATAACAACCCCTTTGACTCACTGGTCTTGGGCAACATAACAACATTTGGACACATAGGTCCTGGTAACATAACAGTCTTTAGACACATAGGCCTTGATAGTATACACTTTTAGGAGACCAAGGTCAAAACAACATTCATTACACATACCACACAACATGTCAGAGCATGTATAGCAATCAAAAATATCCTTGATATACACTGCGATCCCGCAGAACACGGTCGCGATGGACACCTTCCGTCCCCGTGCCTTTAGGAGTTAAAACAATCACATAAGTTTAAAATTTCCTTGTGAGGTTAAGTAAGAAGACTTTAATTATGTAAGTATCCATCAACGTTTTATAAATGCCAATTGAAAATCCTTTGAAAACACACACAACTCCAAGTCCAACTTAAGCTCTTTGCTTCTTTTCTTAGCGTGGTTATCTGTGACCACTTATAGGGAGTTTTAAGAGTCATCCAACCCTGATGTGATCAGCATCATGTTGAATATCTATCCTTCCACTCCAATTTGTGTTCGGCTTCCCTTGATCACATGCAAATCAAGTTCCACCTCCCACTTCATTTTCAAGCATCAAGTAAGTCACTCATTTCCAATTTTCTATCTTTGAATCATTCTAGTCATGATCACAACATCTCCAAAGGATAGAACTCCGTCTATCAGTTACCTCCATTCACTTTTAATCCTGTTGCCTAGGGAATCTTATTCTCACTAGGTTTATGTCGGTATCATGCCCTTTCATGCATCACTTATATATATATACACATATATTTTATCCAAAATACAACACCTGGTTTTACATTTATACACTGTCGGGGCTTTTGTTCCCCCGGGAGTTTATCTACTCCCCACACTTATACAATCACACACACACTGTTAACAAACACACACACTTATCACAATGGTATTCGCATCATCTGTGCGCAATTACCACAATTAATTCATGAATGAATGTGTATGTTTACGTAACACACACACCAACCATCAAAACAAACAATAATTTTGTGCTATGCACAATATAAATCACATACACTACGTACACTTGTACGGTAATATACACAAGTGGTTTTGCGCTCTACCCCCTTAAAAGGGATTACGCCCACGTAATTAATCACTAAACATTGGCTTAAATGTTCTGTCTGCCGTCGTGAAGTGTTTTAACTTCCACGCGGTCTATTACACAATGGATTCTGATCAGAGGATCTTAACCATATTGGCGGTTTAGTCCCTAAACCAAGAATTCTCATCGGAGTTTGTTTAAACTCTTAATTGGTTTCGATTCTGGCCTGTTAGGCTTTTAGGCATTAATAATTAGCCATTCACTCATGTTCACCATGTACATTCAACACTTGAATCACTGGCTCACTAGTTTCTACTGCGAAACTTTAGTAGCTGTAGAGCTTAATTGCTCCCTTCTGTTATTCTTAGTGCATTTTACATCCCCAATTGTCACCTTCATCTTGGTAACAATGGTTTCTCAACCGACGCACGGTATCTTTTACCCTGAGCGGATTCGGTGAGTTTCACAATTTTCCATCTACTTCCATGATAATTTACTGTGTATACAGCTATGTATTTCACAATGACTGACTTGTTCCTTTCCGACTTACTGTCGGGTGAGATTGAGCTACTACCTAGTGTGTAGTGCTCTCTCAGCTATTTACAATATTTGGGTATATTCCATACCGATATTTGGCAGTTAGTGCTACTGTAGTCACTTACTGTTAATCATGTCACTTACTGTACAAGTACTCTTTTATTGGTGCGGCCTTGCATTTCCTATGCATCGGCCATTATAACATTATTTGTCCACAATCAACATGTTTCCAATTCCTAGCTATCCCACTTGTTCATTACTGCGCAAGTGCAATACCAAAACACTCAGTCATACAGAGTGCAGAGGCGTAAACTCTCGACAGTAAATCCCTTATGCGACTCGCCATGGAATTCACACTGTCCTTCACTGAGACTCTTATCTCGTAAGTGGTTGGACCTACCATATTATCATTCAACAACACTTATACAACGGTCGCTTACTGCGCACCGTGCTCTCACTTATTGTATAACACTAACTCACATAGTATTTACTGTCACATTAACTTCCACACATAAGTTTACATTATTCATATTATGGTTCATCCCTCATTTGGATGACCACTGAATGCTCCTTGAGCATCGATCATTCGAGTCACAAGCCGGCGTTATTCAGCCAGGTGCTTCACTTTATACACATACTACTAAGCTAATTTCTCTTTCAATAACAACATGATCAATCCTTTACATATTTCTCGAACTTGATTCACATAACTACCGCTCCTGCGGTGTCACAATATCGAGAGGTATCCCCACTCTTAATGCAGTGGTTCGTTTACCACTCTATTCACTTATACAACCTAAACTTCTACCATCAATCGAATTTTTATGATATATCCTGCTTTTGGATTATAAGCCTTATTTGCCTTGAGCTGGGCTCATTATAGGCTGTCCACACACATGTACTTCTTTGTACAATATTACAAGGTCGTTGCATCACGTTTCCTTTCGTGGGATGCCCCTTAGGGTTGTCAGTCTGTCCCCTGACAACTTATGTCTAAACTATGTGTTAGTTTCAACCCTTGTGCTTCTGTCATGCATTTCGTGCAACAATTGATGATGTGAACACCCTTCAAGGATTGCTCCTGGGTGTTGTTAAGTTATGCCTTTACATTTGGCTCACACTTATTGGTACATTCCGTTAGCTACGCCTTTCGCGTTCTTTACTGGTTATTATCTTCTTCTGTGAAGATTAACATTTCCTGATAGTGTAGGTACTCATTCTGGGAATTTATCCGTTCATTGCACATTAATGTGTCCACATTAGGCATCTGCTTGCCATGTACAGGCTGGGTCACCATTCCAGCTATAATGTTTATCCCTAAGGATCCTTAAGACATATGTGATGTCTTTACATAACAGTTTGTGCCCATCGCACTTCCTAACTCTTAAACATTTCCTTGAAAGGAGTTCACTAATCCTTTTAGTCTTGCTAACTTAACTGAATTCCTTAACTTCAACTATTCCTTGTAATCCTTAGCTCTCGTTTGATTTATACTGCTGACCGTAGACGGAGTCGACTACTTCCCGTGTTTCGGACTCTACTCGTATACATATATGGGGTATCTTACTGATACATTGCTACTTACCCAACTAACCCATAAGTAGGTCTGTCAGGCCCACATGCTCCTATCGGAGTGCGGTCGTCCCACAACACAGTTGGTACACTTGTAGTGTCCGTCACACGCCTAGGTGAAGTATTCTGTTGTCAACTCCCTTATATTGTCCCGTGACAATATTCATTCCTTGCTTCCCGAACTTAATCGAGGGAAAGTTTATCCATTGTTGTATCTGTCCTTGGTTTTACTGGTTTGGGTTAAAAGAAGGTTGGAAAGAAGTGTTGGTTTGAAAGAAAATCTGGTTTTGAAAAGAAAAGGGTTTGAATAAATCTGGGTTGAAAGAAAAAAAATTTTCACGGTTTCACAACATCTTCTTACCTTAACCAAGTCTAGCTTCTTGCTGACTGGTGTACTTACAATTACAGAGGTTAGGCTAACAGGCCCTTCCACTGTTATGACAATCACATTTAACTTTATTGTACTTTTCCAAGTACTTCGTAGTGGTTATAAATTTCCCGAACAGCCCTATTATAGCAGCACTTGCTACGGCAAGTGCGCCATGCTAACTGGCTATCGGTTTAACACATACCGGTTATGGTATTGTTTTTATCCGCACTGTCATCAGTGGCCTTGTTGGCCCTTACTGATCTTACTGTCTTGATAATAACTTGTCTAGGTGACTTCTCACTGTCCTCACATAATAATCATTAACTAGGGTATTTCCCATTCTGGGAGACCCCTTTTTCTTAGTATTGTATCCTCCTTATAGCCCGTTCCACGTATTTGTCGTGGTTACTGAGACTTGTCTCTTGTTTGGGCACTACGTTGTAGTTCCTTTGTCGGTTGGTATACCGTTGGTGTATTATTCAGCAATTGCGGTCCCGTAGACACTTGTCTCGGGTGTTATTAATCCATTTCTTGCCTGTTGCACGGCAGGTGCGTGCAAGCTGGTTATTCTCGACTGCTCTGCATGTCGACCCAGGTTGCCGGAAATTCTATTCTCCAATACACAAGATCCTTCATTCATTGCTATGAAATGCGGTTAACATTATTCAGATGGAGACCGTCTCCGGGACTCCCAGTTTTCGGGATCTACCGTATGACAGGTTCTCCGTACCCTAAGGGTACTTAATAACAGCCAGATCGGGTATCCCCGAGTAAGAGAGGACTTCCATCTCTCTGGCGTTGTTTCCCCAAGTTATATACAGGGATTGTGGAGGGTGGGAAGGATATTGTAGGTTTCCAGTAGCCACTGGTAGTTCCTAACTAGCGTATCTCTCACGCTATCACTCAACCCTTAACTCAAAGTACTTAAATCCTAACTCGGTATTTCCTAAGCTCGGTAATTCAGTCATCAGAGCGATACTTCGCTCTGATACCACTTTTTGTAACACCCCATCCAACAACATACTTACAAAAACTGCAGCGGAAGAACAACCTCATCACATTACTTAACTTGTTGGTGTTACACGCCGTTAGCCACCCACGTGGCTAACAAGGCTAATACATACACAATGTACCGGTCTGATGGGCTAAATTCCCGAGCAACTATACATTAGTATCCCTTTCCATTAACAACAACAACAACATACACTTTATCAACTATACCGAGTAATTATAAGCTGGTGCCGACAACAACATCGGTCTTACTACACCTACTGTATATACATACTTAAAAGTTTACCCATGTACAATGACTACCCGTCCTACTCTCGAACGGCTTCCAGCACTTCGTACCTGAAATAGGAAAAGAAGAGAAGGGGTGGCCCCAAGGGGCTCAGCACCTTTGCTGGTATGGTAATCCCGCAGCCCACATGCTACCGGGCCACGCACAACTAATTGTCGTCTTAGCATGCAGTTGATTATATTTAAATCATGCATGTGACAATAAACACACAACACTTAACATTTCGCCTCAATGGGCTCAACAATCGGATAATACATCCTACTTAACAAGTCACCCATGGTATTCATCATCCCTAGAGTGTTTCTCCTCCAACGGAGCTACTTCCTTAATAGACGACACATACCCTTAAATCGGGTTATCCTTAAACGCCTCTTATCACAAACTGGGAATCATATCCATGATCCACACACTCCACATTATACAACACATTCCACATTATACAACCTACAACATACACTACATACAACACTTAACAGTACTTTGCACGTTTCTACGTACACCACATAATACCGCAATGAATACTGCATCACAACAAAACACATAACACAACGGGAATGGTTCGCTTAGGAACCGACCCAAACATTGTTATTACATACATAACATAACGGGAGTGGTTCTCTTAGGAACCGACCCAAACATTGTTTACACACTGGTGAGCCTAGAGAATGTTGCCAGTCTCATGATAAGCTCGTTATACAATAACAACAACACTCATTACCGTCCTAATAGTTGGACGAGTAACTTAAGTTAAGGCGGTTCGGGTTTGGAGGCCCTAACACACCACACAAACACAGGTTCCCACTAAACCGATCATAAGTCAGAATAGGTAAGCTTTGGAGTAAGCTAATGGGAGATCATAACCCGTGAGGGAAACAACCATAACAAAGAGAAGGGTAAAGCTAGGAAGGATACCCTCTCCCAAACAACGCGCGACCGGCCAAACCGGATTCCTCACTACTGTTAGTACATACTTACTTTAGATAATAGTTAGAACCCCACTGTGGAGTCTACCACACTTACACACATACAGTATTACAACTGGGTTAAGCACACAAGGGAGATCCCTACATTCACATACACATATCACACAATTAACGCACGCATAGCCGTGGTTAGTACGTCCCATGGTACGGGTCGTTTACTCCGAATACCGAACTCTCATGTGATCCTAGACTCAGTTAACTAAGGTTAACACTTTCGAGGTTAAATGGTATCGGAGTTGTACACGCCACATAAATGAATTACTGTAAACTCATTACATGATTTATCTTACAACGTGGCAAACATACAGAAAAACACATTGGCATACAAGCCGGTGTAATCCGGTAGGACGCAGGTTGCAAGAAAACCATACCTGTCACCGGAGTCCACTTATCCTGTCCATTTATGTTCCTCGAGCAATTCTCGAACAACTGTTAACATCACACGTGTTTTCATTAACATCGGGGTTTGCTTGATCATTTAATATCAATGCTTAATTTTTCCCCGTTAACTTAGTTACATAACTTAACATTTTTAACTTGTTTTACTCTCACATTTTAATACAACTTTTAACCCACTTAGGTGTCATTAAAACTCACCTAACATGTCCTTAACATCCTTATAATATCATTACCTACCAATCCCCATCATCACATATCATTTCATAACCTTAAACCATGTTTTTGGTCCGACCGACCCACCGACCGACCCACAGCTGGGTCGGTCCATTACAGACCCCTTTTACTTCCTTACAAACATGCCCGTCCGACCCATGTCCGACCCACCATTCTGGGTCGGTCCATGTGCGAACATTTTCCTTCCTTTGAAACTTGACCGACCGACCCATGTCCGACCCACCCTTTTGGGTCGGACCATTACCGAACACATTTCTAACATTTAACAGAGGCTCGACCGACCCACAAACTGGGTCGGCCCCTGGGTCGGTCGCCTTCTACACTTACCCAAACTTTGCCAATCTTCACCAAACTTCTCCTAAGGCCTCTTAATGTATTCTAACATCATTTGGCACTTCAAACACACCCTTAAGATACTCTTAAACATTCACAAAACTATTTTTCCTAATTCCTTAAACCTTTACTTATATCTCCACAAAATTCCTAACACTTACAATGTTTTCTCCTTATGATTTCTAGGTGGCATTTCACCTATAATGACCACAATACCAAGGTGTTTCCTCTACACCTTATCATCATCCCTCAACTTCTTTTCTTACTAACTAAATCTCCTTTTCACATCATACCTAAACATCACTTGTTCCTTGAACATCAACATTACCTAACCTTAAACAAACTCCTCCAAGACTTACACACATCCACTAAACACACATTGAATTCCTAGAACTTCAAAGACAACACCTAAATCCTGCATCAATCTAAATCACCTTAATACATGTTTTCTTCTCAAGTAAACATTCATTCACCTTTAATCCTTCTTAGTTCACCAAAACTCACTTACAACACTTAGAACTTCTTACACATTTCCCAAATTTGGCCATAGCTTCTCTTGTATTTACTCACATCCAAACACTTAGGTTTTTACCTTATTTCATTCAAGACACCTAAAATCCATCAAACACACTTTTATACACAACTTCACACATTAAGCACTACATCACAATATAGTGCATAACTTAAATTGCTTGGCACTTAGGCCCTTAAATAACATGGCTCTTAGGCCCTTAAATTGCATAACCTTAAACACTGAATTTCCCACATAAATAATGCCTTTGACCTGCAAATACATACACCAAAACATATGTTCTTTTACTAGTCTCCTTGAGAACACTTTACTAGGTCACTCACCATTTGCTCTTTAGGTAGTTTTAATAAGCATTTATAAGCTCATTCTCCTAAGGCATTAAACACATTGAGATAGCTTGTTACCTCTTTCCTCACAAATTTCTTTCTTGATTCCTTGTAAAACCGGTGGGTGTTTGGTTGTTTGTCAACTTCTAAACATTATACAACAACATAATGAGTATTCAAGCATTATGCTTCACCTCATTGTAAACCCTAGTTACACATATTGTTTTAACACATTAAGGTAATTGTTTTACCTTGGAATTGGAAGAGAACTTGAATAAGTATCAAGAGAGGACTCCTCCTAGCCCTTGGAAGATCCAAATGAAGCTAAAACAAGCAAGATAAATACACCATGGTGAGGTGAATTTTCGGACAACACAAAACATGAAGGAAACTTGATTTTTCTTTGAGTTTCCTTACCTTGAAGCAAAGGAGAACAAGAATATGTGAAAAGATGAGCTCAAGCTCCTTCAATGGTGAATCTTCATGGCACCGAAATTGAGTTCTTGAAGATTTGAAAAGAGGGAAGTGTAGAGCTTGACCTAACTAAGACAAATATGGTCTTGGAATTTGATTTGGCCAAGGAAATCACAAGTTACAAGTGAAGGAAGATGAAGAATGAGGTGGGGGCGTTGGAAAACGATGGAGAGAGGAGGAAGAAGAAGACCATCGTGGGAAATGAAGGAAGGAATGAGAGAATGAAGATAACACTTGCTTTTGGAGTATTTATGTACTAAAGTAACTTTCTTGCTTTTACTTTCTTCCTTCCTTCCTTTAATTGATTTTAATGGTGGTGACTCACCTTACTACAAAAACCGGCCACCATTATAATAGAAGGGGTAATATAGTCTTATTGACTCATTTAATTACTTATAACTTATATGTTACAAACTAGCTTTAAAAGTTACTATTCACAAACTAAGGCACATAGAAGTGAAATTTTTGATTTCCCACTAATATGGCCACCAAATGTGATATATAGTACACTATTAATAAAGAGTAATGATGGACATTTAGCCATTCAAAACTCATTTACAAGACAATTTTTCAAAAACGTGCTTTAAGACTCCTTAAAGCACATTTTGTGTTTTAACTTGTTTTCAAGCTTGGTTTTCTTTAGTAATTGATTAATATGTTCATTAACATAGAAATAAGGTATAGGTATGACCATTAGGTCTTATACACATATCCCAAGCTAGAGCACATTTTTGCTCTTTTGACCTTAAGGTATTACCTTATGTTTTTGTTTGGTCATTGTCCTACCAAAGTTTCCTAAGGACTTATTTAGCCTTATTAAATCATAATTAAATGTTATCAAGTCTTGGTAGGCTCTTTGGGTCCTAGCCAAGTTCACTCATAGCTTAGAGCATGTTTTTGCTCAAACTGTGTCTAATGCTTTATTGCATTTATTATGGTTTTTAAATCGTTCACTGATGTTACTAAGGCACTTTTTAGCCTTTACATACCATAATTTGATATTTAAACCACATATCAAGGTTTGGGGTATTTCAGTCCGACCCAGTTGTGGGTCGGACGGTGGGTCGGTCGGACCAAACTTGTAAAAAAAAAAAAACAGAAAAGAATGTGACTTATGTAGTTAACCCTAGGGTGTATAATGAAGGTAACCTAGGGTAAGATAGGCATTAAAACATGTCATACAATCATGTTAATACTTAGTAAGTTTGGAGTTAAATAAATATTAACCGACATTACTAATGTGTTAGGATTCTCTCAAGGTGGAAACCAGACGAGGCAAGGACCAAGGTATGGTTTTCTTGCAGTCTGTTGCCTAACGGTTTACACCGGCTTGTGTGTTGTTGTTTTCTGTGTGTTTATGACTTTGTAAGATTAAACCATGTAAAGAGTTTACAGTTGTTAAATATTATTATGTTGTAATTATGACTCTCTCTTCCCATGTGAGTGTCTAACAAGACTTGACCTATTATTGTGATTGTTGTTGTGCTCAATGTTGAACTACTAACATGGGCTAACGGGGGAAGTGAGGAGTCCGGTCTGTTCCGGCCACGCGTGTGAGTATGGGAGTCGATGTCATAAACCGGTTCGATTCTCTCTGTATGTTATGGTTAAGTTTCCAATTTGGTTTCTAACCTTCCCTTTAGCTTAACCAAGGCTATTTTACTGACTCACGTCGGGCCACAGGGGCATACTATGTGTTTTGTTTCGGTGTGCTTAGATCACTATATCCGGGCACCTTGTGTTAAGTTAAACGTCCAATCTAACCGGACGGTAACGAGTTGTGTAACGAGCTAAGTATGAGCGTGGCAATATTCTCGAAGCTCTCAATGGGGACTAACCGTGTTGGTTCTCTTCCAAAAAGGAATTGTATGTTTGTGATGTGTGTTATGTTGTGTACATAGTGTATGTTATATATGTATGTATTGTGTGTTTTAAAATGAATACCATGTCATCATGACAATTGGTTGCGCGTATCCCGGTAGCCGATGGGCTGCGCGTTAGCCATACCAGCAAAGGTGCTGACCCCCTCGGGGGCTCCATATTTTTATTGCAGGATGAGGATCGAAGGGCAGAGTGGCTCTAGGTCCTAGAGAGTAGTTTACTTTTGAAGTACTTTGGATGTTTGCCCGGGTTGCGCCTGTGCACCCGTGGCGTATTATATACTTGTTGGTGACGGTTTACAGTGAAGTATACAGTGAAGGATTTATGTAAATACTCGGTATTATATTGTTATATATATGGTTGTTAGTTCTATGCTCGGGAGTCTGATCATCAGACCGGTACAATTGTATTTATTCAGCCTTGTTAGCCACGTGGGTGGTTGACGGCATTGTAGCACCAATCGTTTAGTTACCGTTTAGTTGTTTATTTTCCGCTGCGATTCCAAGTATAGTTATGTGCGTAGTAGGGGTGTTACAGATACATACATACAAGTGCACATTACACACAAACAAACCAAACAACGCACGCCCCGCGTACCAACCATAACCAACCAAACCAATTTACTGTATGCCATGCATACGTAACAATTCACTGTATGCCATGCATACGTAACAATTCACTGTATGCCATACATACTAAACAAACAACCTCGTATGCCCCGCACACCACCAATTCTTTGTATGCAGTGCATACTAAACAACCAAAACTTAGTGCACACATGTGCACAGCCAAGAGGCTCTACCCCCCCCCCCCCTTAAAAAGGGTTACGCCCTCGTACCCCACAAGTATACAACAGCCGCTCAACAAGGAGCGCTGGATACTTGGCTCTCAAAGAGTTCACCAACTCGTGGGTTATCCTCATATCAGAGAGACGGGTATGACTCTAGCCCTTCTGGGCTCCACAATATATAAAGGGTGAGGCACTAACTATTTGTGCTCTGTCTAAGTTCGTTCTTATGGGCCCACTCGCTCCGTATGAGGCGTAGACCCATGAACATAGGCTCAATTTGCCTATTCCCATTGCTGTGTGTCCTCTCATTTGGATCACTAGCAAACATGTGTGTGCCTTCTCTCACTGATATTCAGCTTGAGGTATAATATGACATTGGCTACTGTTAGTACTTAGTGCTCTTGCACTCGTCTTGTAATACTAAGACGTACCAGCCTATGTCCATAAAGATGATGTTTGTCATCCATGTCTCCTTGTGGTTTTGTTCCGGAGTAACACACTGTTGTAGTTCTCTTTCTTTTCTTTTTTTTTTTTTTTTTTACACACTCATGTTGATATCCACTTTATCTTTCTGCATTCCCACTAGATTAATAACTACCAAGTGCAATACCAAAACACTCAGTCATACAGAGTGCAGAGGCGTAAACGCTCAACAGCTAATATCTCGTGAGTCAAACAGATAAGATGTGCGAATTATCCTGTGAGTGGTACATTCCAAATCCACTGTTCCTTAATCAAGGTATCTTCTATCATATAGCTTTATCTTTTCTCCTTGCGTGGTCACACGTTTATGTCCATATCATCTGGTAGATTTCCTCTGGATTGTAAGAATTTACTCGATCCTTATGAGGATTCTACATATTATTCGTCCATAATGGGTTTTCCTGTTTCTTTTTTTTTTGGGTTCCTGTCCTTGGAAGGTTTCCTTTGTCTTCTCTATATACTGTCTACTGTTCTCTGTTGGAGGTTCTTGATTTCTTTAGCCCGTTGGTTCAGCTGTGGCTCTTCTCGTCCATCATCGAGGTAATCCGTCTTACTGTCCGTAGAATGGAGTTGACTACTTCTCGTGTTCCTAACACTACTTGTCTACTTGCATGGGGTACCATACTGATACATTACTACTTACCCGACTAACTCATAAATAAGTCTGTCAAGCCCACATGCTCCTATCGGAGTGCGGTCGTCCCATGTCTCGTTTAGTAAACTGGTAATGTCTGTCACACGGTTATTGTGAAGTATTATGTTTTCAATCTCCCTGTGATGGATATCCTCTTTTTTTTCCTCCTTCTTCTTTTTTTTTGTCTGCATTTTGCTTCTCTTCCCTTCTTCTTTTTTTTTGTCTAATAGTTCAGGTTTTCAGTTATCCTGTAATAAGTGCTATTGCCTTCGTGGCATCAGTGGTAATTGTATCATAGACCGATATTATTCAACTCGGTGTAAATAAAACTCATGCTATATTAGCAAACTCGTTTCTCTTTTTTTTTTATCTCATTGAGTACCCACATATTTTTTTTCCTGTTCATATCTCATCCATAGTTCATATTCATTCCCTCATCCGTTTAGTAGGATATATTGCAGATTGCACAATAGCTTGAGCAACTTGGCTCTTCACTTCCCAACCATCCTCACTGACGGTGGTGCATCTACAAAGGGTATGCTTGTCCATGAGGACTAAACATTTATCACTGATAGTGATTAGCATTAAATGCGGGTATACATGATGGTATTTGGCTAACAAGCCTTGTCTGAAAATTCCCAAACAATTTAAACTGGTGTGATTTACAATCACAGTGGTTGTAGCATTTCTCCAGTTGCTGTGGTTGGACTAACGGTCCTTCCAAAGTGGCATAGGTTTCTAACCTCAAGGTTTGTATGAAAAGTTTGAAAAGCATTGTTGTTTTTTTTTACATATAATAAAAGACTAAAAGTAGTAGTTGTTGCAGTTGCATTTGCAGTTGCTGTTACTGTTGCTGTTGTTGTTGCTGCACTGTTGTAGCAAGTGCGCAAGGCAGATGGAAATTTCAGTGGTTTTCTTGTCATAGCGCTTGCAATAGCAAGTGCGCCATGCAGGTGGAAATTCTGGTTCAACAGTTATCGGTATCTTTGACTCTGCGTCGTCGAGTATGGCTACATGATAATGTAAGCTTTAACATCCTGTCCATATATTTAATCTGTCAAGGTTTCCAAGGTCACTCGCATCGAGTTCACATAATCTCAAAAGTCATACACAAGAAGGCAAGTGGTCAATGACACACTCCCACATACTTATAACATAAGTCTGTTTAACGTCCAAGGTAAGTACAATACATGGTAAGTAAAAGTCTTCCCACCAGCGGTCTCATGGAGTTCAGGGTACTCATGCCCTACCTACCCCTTGCCTCTCCAGGCTCCAGCATCAGTAGATGTCTGGCCATCTTGACCGCCTCGTGGTACTCCAGATCCTCCAACTGAGGTCTTCTGAGTATTCTTTGGTGGCCTGTAGTTACGGCTCTCAGGGTTCATCCAGCACTCGAATTCCCTATGGCCCTCTTTCTTGCAGCACCGACAGACAACTTTGCGGCCTTCGCAATCGACCCCAGGATGGTCTTTCCCACAACGCTTACAGTAAAAATGGCGCTGGGGCTGTCTGGTGCCTAATGGTAGTAATTAAGTTTAAGTTACAATCTGATGATTTAAAGGTTAAGGTCACAATTCAATTTAAGAGGTAGGTGTTCTCACCCATAGGAGGTGCTGATCTCAGAGGCTTAGCATCAATAGCTAGGCCGGTCAACTGAAGGACGGGCTCTTTTCCCTTTGTTCCCTGGTGACCCTGCTGCCCTTTCTTTGGAAAGAATTTCCTATTTAAGGTTTCGGGTCAGCATTCCTAAGGTATCTAATATGACAAATAATCTGAAATGGAATAAGTCCTTACTTTCCCTTCTTTTGGCTTTCGCCTGGAGATGCTCCTCCACCCTCAGACTCTCCCTCGGGGTTCTTCCTTTTCTTGGCCTCGAGAGTCTCTTCCCGAGTCTGGAGCATTAGCTCCGTCCTCGAGGCAGCCTCATAACACTCCTGGAATCTCCTTGGTAAGTTCTCACAATGTTAATTGTTAATGTAGTAGGTAAAGAATTTTATGGCTTTCATGTTAGTACCTGGATGGTAGTGTAGAGGGTAGCACCCATCACCATCTGAATGCGAAATAATAGTCCTCCCCGGAACTTCTCGACTTTCACGGTCTCTGAGTAATCCACACCGGGAATGAAGTCCAGCGAACCAATGAATCGAGCGTAATACTCATCCACGGTTAGACCTCCTTGGGTCAGTGTCTCTGACTCCTAGCGCTTCTTCTGTTTGAGATGTGCTGGGTAGTACTTCCCTCTCAGCAACTCGACAAAGGCAGCCCACGAAAAGTCGGGCGTAGCCAGGTGATGGTCCTTGACCAATCTCCACCAAGTACTGGCTGCATCCTTCAGATGGAAGGCAGCAATGGCGACCTTCTTGTCGTCAGGTACTTGTAAAGCTTCAGATGCTTTCTCATGTTCAACAATGTAACGCTCCAAAGCTACGGGGTCTGGTTCCCCAGAGTATGTAGGTGGTCGGGTCTCGCTAACTGACTTCAGCCAGTTTGTTTCCCTGGGCTGTGGTGGGTGGGCTGGTGCTCCTCCTATTTGGGTACCCAGCTGTGCAAGAACGGCTGCAACCGTCTCAGCAACTCCTGGAATGCCGGGGACACCGCCTCCACCTCTACCTGTACCACGCCCTCTTGTCCCACCAGACATCTGTAGTACAGTATGTCACATAAATATTCGGTAAATTACCATACACAACAATTAGATACTGAATTGCCTTAAGGCTACTATGTCATGCAGTTTGCGTTACTAGACACAATATCTTTCTAAGACGAATCGTCTCATACTTCCCAAATGTTTCCCGTAATTTCCCAAGTCCTAAGCTCACTGTCTTAACCTATTATCTCGTCATCAGAGCGGTACTCCGCTCTGATACCACTTTTGTAACACCTCTCTCCATAATCACGATATAATCCCTCATGTAGCAATAAATAAAACGTCTCGCAGCGGAAAATAAATAACAATTACAAAACTCACTCGGGTGTCACCGGCCATTGCTCGCCCATGCGAGCAACGTAGCCAAACTACATCCAACTTCCAAAATAAACAAACTGCTAACCGCAGTGATAACGAGAAACTCCTATACATCATACTAAGTCCATAAACCATAAACATCAACAAGTGAGCGTCTACCCAATCCTGAATACACAACCTTACCATAATACAATTCACCATCTTCATTGCTATACAACATCTCCAAGTGTGGTGACCAAAGTAAAACTCCAATTACCCTGTTCATGCTCTTCAGCTCCGACAATGATCAACAACCTGTAATGGTGTAGTATCAGCGATAGACGCTGAGTATGCCGGGCCTGGACCCTAACGGTCACTTGTCATTTTAACCATCTTATTATTAGATTGGTTTCATGCTTTACCATTTTACAGATATATTCAATACTGTAATAAACATGCACAATAAATTTAACCATCCATCCAAATATCCATAAACATTCAACCATCCATCCAAATATCTAAACATTCATTTACTATTCCATACAACATTTATATATCGAACGTATCGAGTAATAACAATATAATGTACAATGTACATTTGCCGTAGCGTACAGTTTTCATATTTAATTTACCTTAGCCTTGTAGGCTCCATCCAACCATCAACACACAATAAAATAACCACAAGTATAACCAATGAACAACAAAGCGAAACAACGAGAATAATAAACAAGTATTAAGTCTCGTCCATGGTATTGTTCGCCACTGTATAAGTCTCAATTGTTTTAGTTGTTCAGTTATACCTAGTGACAATATCTCGTTAAAACGACATGTCTCTAGTTACCCATATATTATGGCGGGTCACCCACGGCAGTAGCCACTCCAACGGTAGAGTCTCCGACCAACGAGCCATTCTAGCTCACGGGAAATTTTCTTGATACTTACGGACCCGTACGCGGACATCCTGGTATCGTTTTTATGATCACAGCGCGCACCAGGAGCCACATCCTCTTGGCTTTACTTCCATTCCATTAATTAATTAATTATACCATCGCATCGCATTACCAAATTTTCTAACACAGCAGACTAAGGTCATTAGTCCAATCCGGAGTCTGTAAACTCGGGATCCAGTGTTAGATACGAGAGCGGCGTATAGAAAGGCCAATGCTCCGTATAAAAGTCTCAGATAATATGTATATGTTATTATCATAGTGCTACAACGTTTTACTTACGTTCCTTATATTTCATATAAGATAGCACCATAGCCGCTAGTTCGTTTTATATATATAGGTTTATATATACGAACCAATACTGTTAACTCGACAACAGTAAATAATAAGCAGCTATAAATATACAATTCATGCATATTAATTATCACATTCAGACAAACAATCTTATCACAGATCACACAGAAGTCTGAACTGAGGAAGCCCTCAGAGACAATCAGAGACACATAACAACATACAAGTTATATCAACCAAATCCGAGCCCAAGGAGCAACCTTAGGACAACTCGGATCAAACCCCTTTACATACCGTTCACCCTGATCGTATTACGGTGGAGTATGAATCAGCAAGATCCTATGCTCCGTGTAGTCCGCTAGCTTGTCAAGCGTCTTGTCAGAAGTATGATCTAAACGGTATTAAAACCATAAGTCAGTCTCCATGACTAACTACATCTGGTATTTCCGAATAATAAGTAACCCCGACAGTTCACCCCTGTTTTCTACAGTTGTTTGTTACAGGTTTCTCTAAAACAGTCGGCTTTGTTACTTAAAACGCGTACGTCAAACATTCAACTGTTAAGTTAATTCCTTATATTCTTTTAATCTTATCCACATCTAGTTTAGGTACGTAACCTATAGTTGCATGTATACATGCATTCTTATATTATATTGCATTCTAAAATTCATAACTTATAGTTCGTAACTATATTTTTTTTAAATAACCACCACCATTAAATCATATGGTTTCCAACCAAAATATATATCCACCTTATTTACATTATCCTTGTGTATGTATATATTTACCACGTAGGTAATTCCCATGAGTTTAACAAACCCTTATATTTTATGTTACTTTTTATCATCTTTTCTTAGATGATTATTCCCATTAGTTGTATTATATTATACAACCTATATTAAGATTATTATCCTAATATTATGTAACATTTTATGTTGTATAGTTACAACTCCTAAGGTTTATTCCATAAACACCTTAGTTAATAAATCCCATTTATTTATAGTTTGTCACATTCTTTGATTGGAATATCCTTACTCATATTAATTCCACCTAAACCATATAATTGTTATAACATTTATAACATTATAGACCTTAGTCTAAAATTCATTTTCCAAACTTTATCAATTCGGTAAAGCCCTTGAACTTATTTGAATTCTATTTTGACCACATAACATTATGTAATGCTATTCCATATGCTAATATCATTTGACATGATATTCTTATTTCCTTTAATTAATAACCTATGGTTATTTTTGTAAATTTCGAACAGCCCTTGTGCTATTCTATAATTGCCATTTGGCCCTATTTATAACATATAGTTTTACCATAACCTTAAGACTATATTTTATACACATGTCTTATCAAATACTCTTATATAATTCTAAAAATCACCAAGTTTCTCCAAAGGGTTATAGATATCCTTATTAACCCATGTACTTATGGTATTTACCATTCCACCATCTATATTTCTCCAAAGTGTCATAATGACATAATAACTATATATTGTACATATATAGTTCATTTTAATTCCAAAATCAACCCAATAAATTCCTAAAAATTCCTAATAGCCCATGGGTGTTTAAAATACCATTGTACACCCTTTATTTTCGGTAATAACATATTTACCACATATTATAAAAAATATACCTTAAGATACTTATCTTATTATAAAACCTTAAATAAGTTATTTAACTTATCTAATTTGGTCAAAACCTAGCATATGGTCAAGGTTGACCACCTTAATATTTCCTTGACCACCAATTCCTTATAATCACGGTTTTAACCCCTAAGTTTCCAAAATTTACCATTTAACCCCAAAACTTTATAAAATCTTATAAACTTTATTTTAACTCCTTTTTAACTCTAATTTTCGGCTTTATTTTTCTAAAGTCCCTAAATTTAATTTAATTACACTATAACCCCTTATTCATTTCGGTAACAATTATATCACCTAAACATAAATAAAAGCTTGTAAATACATAAATAAAATGGCCTAAAATACATGGCCTTATTACAAACATTGGCTTGCAAAATAAATTACACATAAATGTCCCAAAAACATTATAAATCTTGGCCTCACCATATAACTTTCATTTATTTACCAAACTTCCACATAATGTCTTAAATTTGACATTTATGCTTGTTTAATTAGTTATAAAATTTATTAAACCATTCCTTAATCATTTTAAGGTCAAAAAAGACCTTATTTTAATCATTCACTCACGGCAATTAATATACACACACTTAAACTTGTGTTAATGTATCAAATTAAGGTTTTAAGTGATTTATACCTTGATTTAGCTTAGGTAAAGCCTTTTTTGAGGTTCGCCACCTTAAGGAGAAATTCTCCACAGCTGTTTTACAGTTTTCAAACGAAGAAACCAAGGCATAGGTTAGTCTCCAATCAAGATCTAATCATAAGGAATAATTTATGCAAGATTTAAGGCAAAAACACCTTAAAATGCAGGAAAGTTCAAGACTGGTTTCAACCTGAATCAAAACACCACAAGGTGTTAGATCTACCATATGACATAGGAAATAGCTAGATCACAACAAGCTGCCTTGTTATAGGTTTTACTTGGAAAAATGCCTTAAAAGAAGGTATTCCTTTGGATCTCGGCACCCTTGCTCCAAATGGCAACCAACTGATTGAACAGTAAATATAATATATGAGTGTATAAAACTCACAAAAATCAGAGGAAGAAAATCGGATGAAGAGTAGAGAAGCTTAAGGTATGTTTTTACTTAAAATGAGATTTTGAGCAACCTTGGTCTCAAACTTGTTTCATTCGAATTTGAGATCTTCTAACCTTAGAACACTGGAATAAGCCATAGGAAGTGATAGTCACGAGAGCTAAGCATAGGTGGTGAAGCATGAAGAAAAGAGCCAAAATAAGCCTTAAACCATACCTTAGGAGTGTTGGAGTTAGATCTACCTCCTAACTCAAGAACCACACAGTTTGGAGAGTTTGAAAACTAAAGGAGCTCGGTTGGAATGAGCTGGGTCGTTGGAATGAGCTAGGAGGCAATGAATGATTGAAAAGTGCATTATTGAATGAAAAAGCACTTTTGGGACTATTATTGATTTTGTAATGACTAATGAGTCATCAAAGGGATAATAATGGAGCTGGCATCGATAATTGGAGGGGAAGGCTGGCCTCACACGATTTTTGTGGCTGGTGGAGTCAATAATGGAGCCTAAAGAGTGTATAAACTAATAAAAGGCAAAAAGTAGCCGTAATTAAGGGAACAAGTGGAGTCTTGTTATTAAGCTAGTAAGTGACGAATTTGGACTCACCCAGCCTGTGTACGTCGACCTCATGTGGTCAAGTGGTCAAACTTTGACCTACTTGACCATTCTTAGTCAATGTTGACCAAAGGGCCCCATTTAGGGTTTTATTAATATTTTATATCAAATTTGTAAAAATTTGTAAATTCTTGGAATTAAATTCCTATATGATATAATATGATTTTATCAGATTAAAGGTATTTATAAACTTTTAGCCATTTAAAACAATTTAGAAGGCATACACAAAAGTGTGCTTTAAGGAGTTTTAGTGCACATTTTGTGTCTCAAGTGTTCTGAGCTTGGTTTTCTTTGACAACGGTTTTTTTGGTTCCTTACATTATATTTGATCATGGTATCCAATTTTATATCATTAGAGGTCATTAGATGAAATACCCCAAACTTAGATATGGTGTTTAAATGATTAATTAAGGTATAAGAAGGCTAAAGAATGCCTTAGGAATATTTAGAAACCATTTTAAACAAAGGAAATATAAGGAAACACCGAAAGTGCAGTTTAAGCAAAAACGTGCTTTAAGCTTGGAGAGACTTGGGAGAGTACCCAAATATTGTTCTAAGACCTTAGTAATATCCTAATGGTCATTTTAAAACAATTACCAAAGAAAACCAAGCTTGAAAACAAGTTTAAACACAAAATGTGCTTTAAGGAGTCTTAAAGCACATTTTTGAAAAATTGTCTTGTAAATGAGTTTTGAATGGCTAAATGTCCATCATTACTCTTAAATATATATGTGTACTATATAGTATCACATTTGGGAGGCTATATTAGTGGGAAATCAAAAATTTCACAACAATGTGCCTTGTTGTATGAATAGTGATTTAATTAAGCTAGTTTGTAACATAAGTAATATAAGTGAGTTAATTGACAAACAAGGACTAAAGTAACCTTGGTACTTAAGGGTGGCCGGTTTTTATAAGGAGGGGAGATGAGTCACAACACAAGATTGAAATATTGATAAATAAGGGAGGGGATGTACTAGTCACTATTTGCTTTTAGGAACAAATATCTCACATTAGTCTTCTCTCTCTCCTAACTTCTTCATTTCCCCTTGGTTCCCACGATTTCTTACTCTCTCTCCCTTCTCCATCAACGTGAGCTTCTTCCCCATGCTAGCTCCATCTTCTCTTGCACACCACTTATTCATTTTAGCTCCAAATCCAAAACAAAGCATAGATTCTTCTTAGTTAGCTCAAGCTCCATCTTTCTATCTTTTCAAAATCCAAGAGCTTCACTTTGGTGCCAAGCCAAACACCATTAGAGGAGGAAACTCAAGCTTGGAGACTCCATTGGCATCTCCATTCTCTTAAGGTAAAGAAAGTGCAAGAAAATCTAGGTTTCCATCACCTTTCTTCTTGACCGAAAATATATATACTCATGAGGCTTCATTTTGATGCCTTGTCATAGCTTGTTTCTACTCTTCAAAGGAGAGAGGAGGTCCTTCTAGCTTCAAACCCAAGCTTGCCTTGAGGAACTAAGGTAAAACAATCAATCTAAAACCTTAAAACACATTTTTAACCTAGGTTTTATTCCTTGAGGTTAATAAGTTGTTGAGTGCTCATTAGAATCATTGGACATTGTTTAGAGTATTGGCAAGGAGATTTATATTGGTGACCGAAATTGAAGAGGGAAAAACTAAGGAGGAAAGTTTGTGAAGCTTGAGAAAGAACAAGGTAAATTACTTACCTTAAGGTGTTTGTTGTTTAAGGGAATGGGATTTAGATATATGATAAGTTTAGTGTGGAGTTTACCTTGGGAAGGAGTTATAAACCTAATAGAAAGAATACTATTATATTGAGAACTAGTGACTAAAGAGCAAATGAGAAAAAGACTTAGTTAAACAATGAGGTGATGAATTACAAGAAGCATTTTATTTCAATGGGAGCCTTGTTGTGTGTATTCGCAGGTTGAAGGCAAATATATGTGGAAATTCAGTGATTAAGATTATTGTCATTTAAGGGCCTAAGTGCCAAGCATTTTAAGTTTAAGCACTATATTGTGATGTGGTGTAGTTTTGGTGTAGATTGTGTGTTAAGATGTTGCAATGAGGATATGAGTGATCTTGGTTGTTTGATGATGAGAAAAGCCAAATGTTTGGGTGTAACAATATACTAGAGAACCCATGGCAAAATTTAATGAAGAACCTAAGAGTTTAAGATGTCTAAGGAAATCTCATGACTAAAGGAGTACTAGGAGGTTCTAGTGGTTGTCTTAATGAAAAAGGGTGAGCTTAAGGTGTTTTAATGAGTCATAATGATTTAGGCGTCACCAAGGAGGGTTAGGAATCAAAAGAATGTGCTTGAAGTATTTAGGGCTAGGCAAGAGTTGGTAGACAACTAGGAAGGAAATGATGTGTTGATGGAGGGAAGAATAACTTGTGAAGAAGCCTTAGGTAAATGCACAAAGAGTTTAGATGGTGAAAGATGCTTGGGAGATGATGTTATAGTGATGAGGAAGCATTGGCATAGAGGTTACAATAGGTGTGAACCACCACCTAGAAACCTAGTGAAAAACATTATAAGAAGTTGGCATTATTACAATGAAAATGCATAATGATCAAGGTGGATATTGGTGAGTGATTTAATGGTTTTAGAGGAATGTTTAAAGTGTATTTGAGGGACCTAAATGAGGTTGGAACATAGTAGTATACATGGGAAGAGTTTGGAGTTGAAAGAACATATTAATAGAAGGATCTGTAGTGGACCGACCCAGGGTCCGACCCAGTTCTGGGTCGGTCGGACCATACTAACCCAGCAGAAATGTCTCGGCAATAGACCGACCCATAAGGATGGGTCGGTCGGTGGGTCGGTCGAGCAAGTTTAATGAAGGAAAATGTTTCGGTAGAGGACCGACCCAGAGGGTTTTGGGTCGGTCGGTTTAGTTTTGGGTCGGTCGGAGAATTTTCAAAGACTGGAAGTTTCGGCAATGGACCGACCCATAAAGGATGGGTCGGTCGTGGGTCGGTCTAGGGTTGTTGTAAAGTTACTGGAACGAACCGACCCATAGGTTGGGTCGGTCGGTGGGTCGGTCGACCCTTAACACACAAAAAAAAAAGAAATTTTATTTCTAAGGATGTTAATTGGTATTAAGGTGTGCCATTAATAGGATGTTGATGATTAGGACCCTAAGAACTTAAGTAATTAAGTTAAGAATATGTATAAACCTTAATGTTTAAAATTAAGTTATAAGGTTGAATGGCAATGGCCTAAGAGGGTATTGAATGGGGATTTATAGGGACTAAGTAAGTTAAGAAAGGTACAAATAACTAATGACCTAAAATGAATGAATGTTTTAGGTTGTGAGTTGGGACCCCGAAGAAGATTAGTCAAACAACGATCGACGGTGAACGGTACAATCCTTCTTGTGACCTGCTTGCTAACGAGGTGTCCCTCGGCTTGTGTGCTATCTGTTTAATTGCTATGACTAAACAAGATAAAGCATGCAACCGGATTATATTGTTCTCGTTGTGATTGTGTTTATTTACACTAACCCGCGAGACTTGAGATTGTACTAACCAAGTTTAGTACTTACTGAGTTAAGAATAAGAGTTAAGTTTGATGGTTGTTGGTTAATGCCCGTTAAGGCTTAGCTAGCACATGGTGTTTAAGATGTCTACTAACTGGAACTTGAGCGAGGAACCCGGGACTGACTCCGGTCATGCATGCTAAGAGAAGGGGGACGGTATCTGAATCAGATCCGCCCTCCGCCTAAGGACTTGTCTTCGGACTTGTAGCCTAGAGCCGGTTGCCGGCTCAGCTACGCTGGACTCCCGTCCAGGGTAGGTGGCATTAAGATGGTGCGGTGGGATCACCTAAATCCCAAGTTTGAGTTAAGCTACAACCATTTCCTTTCATGGAACGGTTTGTATACTGAGATTAAGATGAGGTTAAGACTGAGGTAAGATAAGGAACTGAGGTTAAGGAAATAAGGATTAAGGAGAGGGTTACTAACCCGTTTGATAAGGGAACGCTTGTGTCGTTCAATTTGTGTGAACTACTTGTTCATTGTGAATTGTTGTTTATAGCACTTCGTATTATGATGTATTGCTAATCAACTTTCATGCTATCGACAATTAGTCGTCGTAGCCCCGTTAGCTTGGGGGCCATGAGGGGTGTACCAGCATTCGTGCTGACCCCCTTTGGGGGCTGTTTTTATTTTGCAGGTAAGCGCCCGATGAGGAGTCACCCTGAGAGTGGGGGTGGTTAGACTTAGGATGGGTTGTCATTTTGTATACGGGTTGCGCTTGTGCTCCCGTCTATTTATATTAAACTCATGTAAAGTTATGTTGTGACTTAAATACTCTACTCGGTTGGTTGGTACTTTTGGATGGTGGATTACTTAGATAAGCGTTGTAAGGTGTTAAGGACGGTATTTCATATGATCAGACCGTGGCAAGGTCCCGGTAGTTACTCTTTATCCGCTGCGACGATTGTATTTAAGTGTTGAGATTTGCGATAACCACGATTGGCTTAGGACGGGATGTTACAAAAAGTGGTATCAGAGCGTAGTTACGCTCTGATCGAGAAATACCGGACATAAGGAACCACCGAGTTAGGCTATGAGTTAAGAAATAAACAATGGGATAAGGGTGTGAGAAGTTAAGTGAGTAGAGTCAGATAACCACCAATAAGGGTGGATTGTCTTTACCGTCTACGGACGTCATAAAATTCGTTAACCAGAACTGTGGTGAATACGAATCTAATGTGAGTTGTCATTGTTCAGATGTCAGGAAGGAGAGGCGAGGCCGAGGAGAGGTGATGATGCTGCTGAGATACCGGGAGGGCAGACGATCGCAGAGATCGTGGCTGCTGTTTGGGGCACATGGGCTATCAGCCTGGTGTGGGTGCGCCACCTCCACCTCCACCACCCCGGGAACCGAATTGGGTGAAGAGTCTTGCAGACCTTCGACCGCGCACTTTAAGGGGGAGACGGATCCCGCCAAGCTTGAGGCGTACATCTCCGAGCTGGGGACCGCCTTCGAGACCCTTGATGTCCCCGCTGGGATCAAGGTGCGTCTGGCTGCCTTCTACCTGAAAGGGGCGGCAGGCGATTGGTGGAAGCTGGTGAGGGCCGAGCACGTGGCCAATCCAGACTTCGGTGGGACCAGTACACGGCGTTGCTTCGGGCAAAGTACTATCCCGCCATGTCCAGACGAGAAGAAGCGCTTGCAGTTGGATGCGCTCAAGCAGACCGACAAGATGACGGTGGACGAGTATACTCAGAGTTCACCGCCTTGCTCCGTCTTCTGCCAGGTCTGGGGTATTCTGACCAGATCCTGGTGGACCGCTTCTATGGCGGGCTTAGCCATCGACTCCGCTACGGCATGGGGCGACGAGTTACACTACCTTGCAGGAGTGCTATCATGCCGCTGCTAAGGTTGAGATAACCGTCCAGCTGAGGGACGAGGACAATGCTAAGAGGAAGAATGTGGGAAAGCACAGAACACCAAGGGCAAGGTGGGTACAAGAAACAGAAGTACCAGCCTCAGGCCCAGAAAAATCAAAACCCGAAAGGGAAGGAGGAAAAGAGAGAAGGCTCAGGAAGAGCCATTGAAGCTGACGTATGCTTACGCAGCTACACCCCTGCGCTCTAAGGCGCCAAAGGGATCTGAGATTGAGAAGGGAGCCGGCGGTGGCTACCAGCGACGCTTCATCTGTAGGTGGTGTCACAAGGACCACCCCGGACTCGACTGCAAGGGCAATAAGGTGGAGTGCAACTTCTGTGGGGTGTACGGGCACCGGGCTTACGAGTGTTTCCGGAACCCCGCTAGCAGAGCCTATAGGCCCGAGATGAAGGGCAAGGGCAAGACCGATCAGGGGAGTATCTGACGGTCAGAGGAGGGGACAGCAAGCTGCTGATAAGAACCCACGAGTGGTCCAGAAGTCGGGACCCACACTACACATGGTGGACCGGGATGATGAGCCTGAGCCCTCATCGAGGCCAGGTACCGTTATAACCTTTAGTAAAGAAATTGCCTACTTACCGCATTTCATGCATGTTTGGTGAATAATTGAGTTAAGTAAGACTAAGATGAGATTAGAACTTAAGTAAGAACATGTTGTGATTAGAACATAAGTAAGATATAACCTATTACCACCTTAGGAAGCTTCAACATTTGCTATCCAATGCCATCAACACCCAACCCGGAGACACCGTCATCGAGACCCGAGATTATCCAACTGAACAATGTCAGGTTATCCGCCCAGGTATGATTCTATTAAGGGGATACCTGACACCCGAAGCTCAAATAGCCATCATCAGGAGGTGCAACCAGATAGGAGTGGGACCGGGAGGTTTTTACACACCGGAGTACCCAGGAGGAGCAAAGATGAAATTAAAGATGATGAGCTTGGGCAAGGATTGGAATCCGTATGCCAAGGCATACCGAACCATTAGAACACACGATGGAGACTCACCACCGGGCATACCCGAAGAGTTCCATCCGGTAATTACACAGGTCGTGGAAATCGCTCAGCAGTTGGAAGCTGAACCGATTCCAGACATACAAGCAGACATTTGCATAATAAACTTCTACGAGAAAGATGGACGACTCGGATTACACCAGGATAAGGACGAGACAGCGGAGTCTCTCGAAAGAGGGATACCCGTAGTGTCTTGGTCCATTGGGGATGATGCAGAATTTTTATACGGCGAGCAGAAGCGTGCGGACCGTGCAAATAAGTTAATACTTAAGTCTGGAGATATATTAGTTATGGGTGGAGAATCAAGGATGTTGTACCATGGGATTAAAAGAATTAAGTTGAATACAGCACCGTCAGCAGTAATTAATGCGACGCACATGAAACCAGGACGGTTAAACCTAACCTTTAGACAATATTAGCCATGTAATGTTTAGTATGAGATGTAAGGAGAAGCACATGTTGTAAACAGGATGGTTATTAATAAAATAACAGTGTTGTATATTTGTCACGACTCCTGTTATACCATCATTACTCATGAAGCTTGTGAAATACAATTAGGTTATGGACTCGGTACGGAAGGTGCTCTAAGCATACTCACTGAGGCACAGGCCGGCGCAAGCGGTACTATCCTCACCGGCACCTTTCCGATTAATGGGATTGAGGCATCTGTTCTCTTCGACTCAGGGGCCTCGCACACCTTTATCTCGGCATCCTTTGCGAGAAGGTTGGGGCTAGACGCCGACGAGCTACCCGACTTTACGGTTACGCTCCCGTCTAAGGAGAAGGTTCGTTGCACTCACTACTACCGAGGAGCCACTGTCAGAATTAAGGGGGAAGACTTCCCAGTCAGTTTTATTGAGTTCAGAGAGTTGGGATTTGATGTTATCTTCGGGATGAACTGGTTGGAGCGGCACAAGGGTCGTATCCTCTGCGCCGAGCATAGGCTGCTTCTCAGGAGTCCGTCTGGGGTAACCATATCATACCGCCAGCGGCCTCGAGAGCCTTCGACTAAGATCATCACCGCCATGGCAATGTATAAGGAGCTGAGGAGGAAGGAAGAAGTGTACCTCTGCTATGTCCAGGACATAGAGAGAGACCCCGAGTTCGACCCCGACTTACCGGTAGTGTCGGAGTTCCCTGATCTCTTTCCACGGGAACTGCCCGGCATGCCACCCACTCGGGAGGTAGAGTTCACCATCGAGCTGCTACCTGGTACCGGACCGATAGCCAAGGCACCATATCGCATGGCTCCGGCCGAAATGAATGAGCTAAAGGAACAGCTGAAAGACTTGTTGGATAAGGGATTCATCAGACCAAGTGTGTCACCATGGGGAGCGCCAGTCCTCTTCGTGAAGAAGAAGGATGGTAGTCTCCGCCTCTGCATCGACTACAGAGAGTTGAATGCAGTGACTGTGAAGAATAAGTATCCACTACCCCGCATTGACGATCTGTTCGATCAGTTGAAGGGAGCTTCTGTATTCTCCAAGATTGATCTCAGATCAGGGTATCATCAGATAGCCATTAAGGAGGGAGATATTGAGAAGACGGCATTCCGGACACGATACGGCCACTACGAATTTACAGTGATGCCGTTCGGTTTGTCGAACGCACCGGCGAAGTTTATGGATCTGATGAACCGCTTGTTCCGGGAGCAGCTGGACAAGTCGGTTGTGGTGTTTATTGATGATATTTTGATATACTCGAAGTCTAAGGTTGAACATGAGGAACATTTGAGGAGAGTACTGGAGATACTAAGGGAGAACCAGCTATATGCTAAGTTCTCCAAGTGTGAGTTTTGGCTTGACCAGGTTTCTTTCCTAGGTCATGTCATTTCAGATGCCGGGATCTCGGTAGATCCGGCGAAGATTGATGCCGTGCGTACTTGGCCAAGACCGAAGACAGTTACCGACATTCGGAGCTTCCTCGGCTTGGCAGGTTACTACCGGCGGTTTGTTAAGAATTTCAGCAAGGTCGCGAAACCGATGACCAGTCTGATGAAGAAAGATGCACCGTTCGATTGGACGGTTGACTGTGAGAGATCGTTTCAGAGTTTGAAGGACTCACTGACCACTGCACCGGTTCTGACCATTCCAGACGGTACGGAGGGCTTTGAGGTTTATTGTGATGCATCCGGCAGAGGGCTGGGTTGCGTGCTCATGCAACATGGCAAGGTGGTGGCATATGCCTCACGCCAGTTGAAGAAACATGAGGAGAACTACCCCACGCATGATTTAGAACTGGGAGCTGTAGTCTTCGCCTTGAAGATATGGCGCCATTACTTATACGGGGTTAGTGTGACGATCTATACCGATCACAAGAGTTTGAAATATATTCACTCAGAAGGAGTTGAATCTCAGACAAAGGAGATGGTTGGAGTTCCTGAAAGACTATGACATTGACCTTCAATACAAAGAGGGAAGGCCAATGTTGTAGCGGACGCCCTGAGCCGTCGAGCACACTCACTCCATTCGCTAGTTTCTTTCTCCAGCTTGGTTGATGAGGTGCGAGAGGCTCAGAGGGCAGATGAGTACATGAGAGAGGTCAGACAGAAGCTGACAGATGGTACCTTTGAGAGTCAGAAATACGACTTCAGACTTCATGATGATGATCTGATCAGACTAAAGGGCCGGTTATGCATACCACGAGGCAATGCGGATCTGAAAGACCGTATACTTAGAGAATCACACTGTTCTTCAGTTTCCATCCATCCGGGAGCCTCTAAGATGTATAAAGACATGAAGAGGTACTTCTGGTGGTCGGGATGAAGACAGATGTTACCGAGTACGTCTTGAGGTGTCTCACATGTCAGAAGGTGAAATTTGAGCACAGACGACCGGGCGGAATGGTACAGTCGATGCCAGTTCCGGAGTGGAAGTTCCATGATATCTCCATGGACTTCGTAGTGGGACTCCCACCTGCTAGGGGAGGTCTCAACATGATATGGGTGGTGGTGGATCGCCTTACCAAAGTAGCCCGATTCATACCGATGAAGGATACTTGGAAGGTGACCAGATTGGCTGAGTTATTTGAGAAGGAAATTATGAGACATCACGGGATACCGAAGACCATTGTGTCAGATAGAGATACCAGATTCCTTTCGAGGTACTGGCGAGCTACTAGAGAAGCGTTGGGTACGGAGCTGAAGCTGAGTACCGCGTTCCATCCTCAGACAGATGGTCAGACTGAGCGAACTATTCAGACACTCGAGGACATGCTGAGAGCATGTGCCTTAGACTTCCAGGGCAGTTGGATTGACAAATTGCATCTGATCGAGTTTTCATACAACAACAGCTATCACGCTTCGATCAAGATGGCACCTTTTCAAGCGTTGTACGGTAGACCATGTCGTACACCGCTCTGCTGGGATGAGTCGAGTGAGACGGTCATTATAGGGCCAGAATATTTGGAGCAAGTTAAGGCTGAAGTTCAGCAAATCAGGGAGAACATGAGAGCTGCTCAGGATAGGCAGAAGTCGTATGCTGATGTTCGACGACGAGACCTAGAGTTCGCAGTGGGCGACCAGGTATTTCTGCGAGTATCACCGATGAAGGGTGTGTTTAGATTCGGGCAGAAGGGCAAACTGAGCCCTAAGTTTGTTGGTCCTTATGAGATTACGGAGCGGGTGGGCCCGGTTGCTTACAGGTTGAATTTACCTGCTGACCTGGGTAAAGTGCATGATGTCTTTCATGTTTCACAGCTAAAGAAGTACATGCACCACCCCTCCCATGTGTTAGAACCTGAGAGGTTGACTTTAGAACCGAATATGAGATCCGTGGAGACTCCTCAGAGAATCTTGGACAGAAAGACTAGGGACACTCGCCACAAGTCAGTGCGACTGGTGAAGGTTCTCTGGTCTAACCAGGATGTCGAAGAGGCCACGTGGGAATTAGAGGATAAGATGAGGGCGAAGTACCCTTCTTTATTTACTGACTAGATCGTCTGTATAGGGTACGGGGCGTACCCCTTTTTAAGGGGGGTAGAGCTTCCTCGCTTTTGAGTTAGGAAACGACCATGTTTGTCGTTTGCTTGGTTGTTTAAGATGTGAATTCGTGTAAGTGGCTACACTTTGGTGTTAAGTTTGAGTTATGTATGATACTTATGTATTGTATTTGTGATTGACCTTCGAGTCTTGAGATGTGTGAATGTGAATATAAGATGTGGTGTTAAGATTAAGAGAATTGAGTACCGTGAATGGTTAAGCATATAAGTGAACTTTGGGGACAAAGTTCTTTTAAGGGGGGTAGATTGAAATACCCCAAACTTAGATATGGTGTTTAAGTGATTAATTAAGGTATAAGAAGGCTAAAGAATGCCTTAGGAATATTTAGAAACCATTTTAAACAAAGGAAATATAAGGAAACACCGAAAGTGCGGTTTAAGCAAAAACGTGCTTTAAGCTTGGAGAGACTTGGGAGAGTACCCAAATATTGTTCTAAGACCTTAGTAATATCCTAATGGTCATTTTAAAACAATTACCAAAGAAAACCAAGCTTGAAAACAAGTTTAAACACAAAATGTGCTTTAAGGAGTCTTAAAGCACATTTTTGAAAAATTGTCTTGTAAATGAGTTTTGAATGGCTAAATGTCCATCATTACTCTTAAATATATATGTGTACTATATAGTATCACATTTGGGAGGCTATATTAGTGGGAAATCAAAAATTTCACAACAATGTGCCTTGTTGTATGAATAGTGATTTAATTAAGCTAGTTTGTAACATAAGTAATATAAGTGAGTTAATTGACAAACAAGGACTAAAGTAACCTTGGTTACTTAAGGGTGGCCGGTTTTTTTATAAGGAGGGGAGATGAGTCACAACACAAGATTGAAATATTGATAAATAAGGGAGGGGATGTACTAGTCACTATTTGCTTTTAGGAACAAATATCTCACATTAGTCTTCTCTCTCTCCTAACTTCTTCATTTCCCCTTGGTTCCCACGATTTCTTACTCTCTCCCTTCTCCATTAACGTGAGCTTCTTCCCCATGCTAGCTCCATCTTCTCTTGCACACCACTTACTCATTTTAGCTCCAAATCCAAAACAAAGCATAGATTCTTCTTAGTTAGCTCAAGCTCCATCTTTCTATCTTTTCAAAATCCAAGAGCTTCACTTTGGTGCCAAGCCAAACACCATTAGAGGAGGAAACTCAAGCTTGGAGACTCCATTGGCATCTCCATTCTCTTAAGGTAAAGAAAGTGCAAGAAAATCTAGGTTTCCATCACCTTTCTTCTTGACCGAAAATATATTACTCATGAGGCTTCATTTTGATGCCTTGTCATAGCTTGTTTCTACTCTTCAAAGGAGAGAGGTCCTTCTAGCTTCAAACCCAAGCTTGCCTTGAGGAACTAAGGTAAAACAATCAATCTAAAACCTTAAAACACATTTTTAACCTAGGTTTTATTCCTTGAGGTTAATAAGTTGTTGAGTGCTCATTAGAATCATTGGACATTGTTTAGAGTATTGGCAAGGAGATTTATATTGGTGACCGAAATTGAAGAGGGAAAAACTAAGGAGGAAAGTTTGTGAAGCTTGAGAAAGAACAAGGTAAATTACTTACCTTAAGGTGTTTGTTGTTTAAGGGAATGGGATTTAGATATATGATAAGTTTAGTGAGTTTACCTTGGGAAGGAGTTATAAACCTAAGAGAAAGAATACTATTATATTGAGAACTAGTGACTAAAGAGCAAATGAGAAAAAGACTTAGTTAAACAATGAGGTGATGAATTACAAGAAGCATTTTATTTCAATGGGAGCCTTGTTGTGTGTATTCGCAGGTTGAAGGCAAATATATGTGGAAATTCAGTGATTAAGATTATTGTCATTTAAGGGCCTAAGTGCCAAGCATTTTAAGTTTAAGCACTATATTGTGATGTGGTGTAGTTTTGGTGTAGATTGTGTGTTAAGATGTTGCAATGAGGATATGAGTGATCTTGGTTGTTTGATGATGAGAAAAGCCAAATGTTTGGGTGTAACAATATACTAGAGAACCCATGGCAAAATTAATGAAGAACCTAAGAGTTTAAGATGTCTAAGGAAATCTCATGACTAAAGGAGTACTAGGAGTTCTAGAGGTTGTCTTAATGAAAAGGGTGAGCTTAAGGTGTTTTAATGAGTCATAATGATTTAGGCGTCACCAAGGAGGGTTAGGAATCAAAAGAATGTACTTGAAGTATTTAGGGCTAGGCAAGAGTTGGTAGACAACTAGGAAGGAAATGATGTGTTGATGGAGGGAAGAATAACTTGTGAAGAAGCCTTAGGTAAATGCACAAAAGAGTTTAGATGGTGAAAGATGCTTGGGAGATGATGTTATAGTGATGAGGAAGCATTGGCATAGAGGTTACAATAGGTGTGAACCACCACCTAGAAACCTAGTGAAAAACATTATAAGAAGTTGGCATTATTACAATGAAAATGCATAATGATCAAGGTGGATATTGGTGAGTGATTTAATGGTTTTAGAGGAATGTTTAAAGTGTATTTGAGGGACCTAAATGAGGTTGGAACATAATAGTATACATGGGAAGAGTTTGGAGTTGAAAGAACATATTAATAGAAGGATCTGTAGTGGACCGACCCAGGGTCCGACCCAGTTCTGGGTCGGTCGGACCTTGCTAACCCAGCAGAAATGTCTCGGCAATAGACCGACCCATAAGGATGGGTCGGTCGGTGGGTCGGTCGGGCAAGGTTTAATGAAGGAAAATGTTTCGGTAGAGGACCGACCCAGAGGGTTTTGGGTCGGTCGGTTTAGCTTTGGGTCGGTCGGAGAATTTTCAAAAGGCAGGAAGTTTCGGCAATGGACCGACCCATAAAGGATGGGTCGGTCGTGGGTCGGTCTAGGGTTGTTGTCTGAAAGTTACTGGAACGGACCGACCCATAGGTTGGGGGTCGGTCGGTCGACCCTTAACACAAAAAAAAAAAGAAATTTTTATTTCTAAGGATGTTAATTGGTATTAAGGTGTGCCATTAATAGGATGTTGATGATTAGGACCCTAAGAACTTAAGTAATTAAGTTAAGAATATGTATAAACCTTAATGTTTAAAGTTAAGTTATAAGGTTGAATGGCAATGGCCTAAGAGGGTATTGAATGGGGATTTATAGGGACTAAGTAAGTTAAGAAAGTACAAATAACTAATGACCTAAAAATGAATGAATGTTTTAGGTTTGTGAGTTGGGACCCCGAAGAAGATTAGTCAAACAACGATCGACGGTGAACGGTACAATCCTTCTTGTGACCTGCTTGCTAACGAGGTGTCCCTCGGCTTGTGTGCTATCTGTTTAATTGCTATGACTAAACAAGATAAAGCATGCAACCGGATTATATTGTTCTCGTTGTGATTGTGTTATATTTACACTAACCCGCGAGACTTGAGATTGTACTAACCAAGTTTAGTACTTACTGAGTTAAGAATAAGAGTTAAGTTTGATGGTTGTTGGTTAATGCCCGTTAAGGCTTAGCTAGCACATGGTGCTTAAGATGTTACTAACTGGAACTTGAGCGAGGAACCCGGGACTGACTCCGGTCATGCATGCTAAGAGAAGGGGGACGGTATCTGAATCAGATCCGCCCTCCGCCTAAGGACTTGTCTTCGGACTTGTAGCCTAGAGCCGGTTGCCGGCTCAGCTACGCTGGACTCCCGTCCAGGGTAGGTGGCATTAAGATGGTGCGGTGGGATCACCTAAATCCCAAGTTTGAGTTAAGCTACAACCATTTCCTTTCATGGAACGGTTTGTATACTGAGATTAAGATGAGGTTAAGACTGAGGTAAGATAAGGAACTGAGGTTAAGGAAATAAGGATTAAGGAGAGGGTTACTAACCCGTTTGATAAGGGAACGCTTGTGTCGTTCAATTTGTGTGAACTACTTGTTCATTGTGAATTGTTGTTTATAGCACTTCGTATTATGATGTATTGCTAATCAACTTTCATGCTATCGACAATTAGTCGTCGTAGCCCCGTTAGCTTGGGGGCCATGAGAGGGTGTACCAGCATTCGTGCTGACCCCCTTTGGGGGCTGTTTTTATTTTGCAGGTAAGCGCCCGATGAGGAGTCACCCTGAGAGTGGGGGTGGTTAGACTTAGGATGGGTTGTCATTTTGTATACGGGTTGCGCTTGTGCTCCCGTCTGTTTATATTAAACTCATGTAAAGTTATGTTGTGACTTAAATACTCTACTCGGTTGGTTGGTACTTTTGGATGGTGGATTACTTAGATAAGTGTTGTAAGGTGTTAAGGAACGGTATTTCATATGATCAGACCGTGGCAAGGTCCCGGTAGTTACTCTTTATCCGCTGCGACGATTGTATTTAAGTGTTGAGATTTGCGATAACCACGATTGGCTTAGGACGGGATGTTACATTAGACCTTTAAGGTTTCTTAGAGCACATTTTTGCCCCTTTTTGACCTTGAAGCATGTAAATGCTTTTTATTTGTGTTGGAGTGTTGTCCAATTATTATAATGTGTTTAGTAATGTGTTAATATACTTAGGACAAATTTTTAGGTCCTAAGAAGTTCATTTGGGTATTTATTTACCCCTAACGGTCAAAGGGTGCAACATCTTGATTTGTGTTGACCACTGTTGTTCTCAGTTGACTTTTAAGGCATGTTTAGCCCTTAATTAGTGTGATTAAATATCTAATCCATGTTTAATAAGTTTGGGGTATTTCAGCGTACCTTAGCTCTTTTACGGGGGATATGCTGGCATACTCCTCCTTCGTTATCTCATCCGGATTATGCCTCGTTGCATTGTTAGTAAAGGGAGAACAGTATTAGCAGAATGAGAGGTGTTTGTATGTGCTTGGTGTTTACAATATGACACAGTATGTGACTGTTGATTTCATCATGCTATGTCTTGGTATATCTTGGTTCGTTTGAGTTTGAGTAATCTCGAGTGGAATGTTGTTATGGAAATGGATGGAAATAAAGGATTGGATTGGTATGGAATTTCATTGGAATTATCATTGTCTTAGCACACCGAAGCGGTGTGAGTGCCTACTAGTTGATTTTCTTAAACTTCGAGGCGAAGTTTCTTTTAAGGGGGATATACTGAAATACCCCTAAATTAATTTAAATTAATTAGGGGATTTCTTTTATTAAACCTTTAATAATACTATTGAATATTAAATTATTATATGGAATTATGAATATTAAATTATTATATGGGATTATGAATATTAAATTATTATATGGAACTGTGAAATTTAATTAGAGGTTTTCTCCTATTTAACCCTAATTATTATACATTATTATATAGTATCATGAATTTAATAATAAGATTTATAAGCCATAAATCTTGGGAAAATATCTAAACACTCCAAATATATTATAAAGATTTTAGGAAGTGTTGAAACATTGTTTTGAAACAAAAAAGTCAATATAAAATTCTAGAAACCTTAAAGCTTATTAAGCCTTGCTAGAGTTGACTTTTTGGGAATTGTCAAACCAGGCCATGAAACCTATACCAATAAATAGATTATGAAAAACCATGAAGATCGATAAAAAGAATGTCAAAAATGGATCATCCTAGCCAAAGTTATGCTAGATTGAAGTTTTGAATCAAATTTTAAGAGATGCCACGTGTCACTCTGTATGGGTCGCCCACACTTAGCCGATTCTCTCCTGAATTTTGTAACCGATTTCATTACTTTGCCCTAACTTTAGACGGCTATAACTTTTACATCTCTCAATATTTTCCATGCCATCTTCTCCATTCTCTTCTCCTACATTCCTCTTTCCAACCATTACTCTACAACCCTAACTCGTCTGAATCAGCCGGAAATTGAGTCAAGTACCACCTTGCGAAGCTGGAACTGCCAATTCCAGATTTCTCTTCGAAACAGGTAAATTCGATCTGCCATAACTTCTTCGTTACTCATCCAAATCCATGTTCTTGCTCGTTTTGAAGAGCTCTAATTCCTCTAAAACTTCATGTTATGGTTTAAGCTAATTCTCAACCGATTGGAAGGGAGAGTTGTCTAAAGTTTTCGGTTTTGCTAGCACATAAAATCATACGAACTGTAAGGTAACTCGCAACTTCTAGCTTCAATTTCTTTTTATGTGTGATGCGAGTTAGGATTAGTTCTTGCTATCATTGTGTAGATCTATGTTTCTTCTTTCTAATGAGCCCAAGAACATGGTCTACTCGATCTAGAACGTATTTTATAGATCTCCGAAGTTGACTACTCGAACAGGCAGGTTCGAATGTGTTTCCAGAAAACCGAAATCTATTTGCTCCGTTCTTGCAATTCCCGGTGAGTTTTCCACAAATTATTCCGACGATGCTAAACTACTCTTCATTGTCGACCAAACCCATGTAGCAATTTCCCCCATTATGCAGTAGGTTTAAGAGAATTTGACAGATTTTCCATTCGCATCCCGATATAACCCTAACTCTCAAATTGAATTCGAAACTTGATGAACTCTGCATTATAATTGGGAAATTGACACCAATAGAACCGAAATTTGATTACGAAACTATAGAAACAGAATCACTCAATTTCGTTCTGTGGATTGTGAGAAAAACGGGATTTAGTACTCGAATCGGGTTTAAGGTTGGCTGAAGAACTCGACGATTCTCGGCCGTCCGATCGTAGTTAAAGAACGGACGGCCGAGATTAAAACGTTCCAGAATAAGTTATTAAAGGGTTTTATAAATTCCAGTAAATAATCCTACTTGTTGGGTTTTTAAATATCTTCCCGAATGTATTTTGACTTGAAATTTTAACCATAGATTTCTTATTTTATCTGGTTTATTTTGATGTAAATTATTATGGTTTTTGGAGTTTTTAAACAGTTATGATTTTTCAAAAGTTACGGGTTTTTCTAGAATTATTTGGCTAATTAAAAGATATTTTTATGAAATAAATTTTTATAATTGTCTAAAATGTTAGTTACTGTATATTAAATTGGGAATTTTTGGGCAATGGTAAAGGTTTTAAAATGTGTTTATAAGTTTTTTCATAAGAATAACCTATAATAAAGGTTTTTGATGTATCAAAATTAAAGTATGGTTTGTTAATTAACTTTTAAGCTGTGGAAATAAAGGGAACTAAATTAAATTTTAACAGTAAGTTTATAAATTTTTTTGTATTAGCTTTTAAGAGAAGTGAAATTATTTACATATATGTATATATACTTACTTAAGTAGAAACTTATATAAATTAAGGAACTTAATTATCCTACATTTTATTTACTATATTATAGAGAATTAATATTTAATTAAACTAAGGAATAAATATTATTTTTTTGCGCGTTTATAAAAAGGGAATTAAGTAGTAACTTAGAGTAAACAAGGAACTAATTAATTACCACTTATAATAACTAATGTGTAACACCCAACCACCACCGTACACTTAACTTCAAACTGCAGCGAAATCTCAACTCATCACATTACTAATTCAATGGTGTTACCGCCGTTAACCACCCACTGCTAACAAGGCTAATACATGTACATTGTATCGGTCTGATGGACTAGATTCCCGAGCAACTACACCATACACCCTTATTCCATTTCCAACACTTTATCTATACATACATTCCCACGTACCGAGTATTTACAAACTAATGCCGATAACAATTTCGGTCTTACTACGCTACAATGCTTACGCCATTTAAATGGCTACCCATGTATAAACATCTACCCCGTCCTACTCTCGAACGGCTTTCAGCTCCTTGTACCTGAAATAGAAAAGGAGAGAAAGGGTGGCCCCCAGGGCTCAGCACCTTTGCTGGTATGGTAATCCCGCAGCCCACATGCTACCGGGCCACGCACAACTAATTGGTCGTCTTAGCATGCAGTTGATTATATTTAAATCATGCTTACTACCATAAACACACAACACTTTGCATACACCCAACAATAGGGCTCAACATATATCCAACACATCCACACTTAACAAATCGTCCAATGATTCCATTAACCCTAGAGTGGGCTCTCCTCTAAACGGAGCTACTTCCTTAATGAACGACACGTACCCATTAATCAGGTTTATCCTTAAACGCCTCTTTTCACAAACTGGGATTCATCTCCATGATCCACACACTCCATATCCTACACATATCTCATTCCTCACATAACCAAACCTTTCTTGATTCGGCGTACACATAACACATCGCATTCATTTTAAACACCTAACGTATACATATCATAGCATAGCAGGGAAATTGCTTAGCACAATAACAACACAACACCATAAGATCGGTTCACACAAGGAACCTTCCACCATAGTTATATATATAGTGAGCCTAGATTATTGCCAATCTCATGCTAAGCTCGTTACCAACCTCGTTACCGTCCAGTTATATCGAACGGTTAACTTAACCCCAAGGTGTGTCGGATATAGTAATCCCAAGCACACCGAAATAACATTCGTATGCCCCTGTGGCCCGACGTGAGTCAGTAATTAGCTTTGGATAAGCTAAGGGAAGGTAGAAACCAAATTGGAATACAACCTATACATACACCAAGAGAGCCGAACCGGATATGACATCGACTCCCGTCCATCACACGCGTGCCGGAACAACCGGACTCCTCACCCCCCATTAGTACATATACACTTATAAATAAGTAGTTAGAGATCCATTATGGAGCCTACCACATCCACACACCATACGGTATCATAACCGAGTTAAGCACACAAGGGAGGTTCACACACTTGCATACAAAACAATGTCCAACTAACTCACACATAGCCGTGGTTAGCACGTTCCCAAGGTTTGGGCCGTCAACTCCGAATACCGATCACTCATGTGTTCCTAGATTTGGTTAGCTAAGGTTTAACACATATTTGAGGTTAAATGGTATCGGAGGCCAAATTCGACACATAAATGAATTACTATAAACTCATTACATGTTTTAATCTTACAAGGTGGCAAACACTCAGAAAAACATATTGGCATACAAGCCGGTGTAATCCGGTAGGACACAGGTTGCAAGAAAACCATACCTGTCACCGGAGTCCACTTTATCATGTCCACTTATGTTCCTCGAGCAATTCTCGAACAACTGATAACATTACAATTACTTTCATTAACATTGGAGTAACATGCTTGTTTAAAGTCTAATGCTTATCTTTCTAACCATCATCACTCCCTAATGTTGGACCACTAAGTCATTGTAGTTTAAACTTAATCATATAAGTTAATCACTTCTCATTACACCTCATACTTGTTTACACCTCTTAAGGCCTTTACATGTCACCAAACAAGGCCTAAACATCATCTAAAACCATTACCATTCAATCCCCCATCATTAGGAGCCTTAAACAAATTTTTTTCTTCATTTCTGGTCTGGACCGCCCCTCTGGGGCGGTCCCAGGGGCGGTCCACAACAGATGCTACACGTTCCTTTTTTTTTCACTTCTCTGCACTGGACCTCCCCACAGGGGCGGTCCGTAGGGGCGGTCCACTGCAGAACCAATTTTCTAATGTGCTTTTCTCCTCTTTATGAACTCCAAATTCATCCCAATTTTTTCCTATGCTTTACACATGTTCTCCCACATGTTTTAACATCTTTTGGGCACACTTAAACCCTTTCAAAACATCCCAAAATTCCTTAAACTTTTACTCAACTTTTACTAAGTCCTTAACACTTAGAACATTTTTTTTTTCTTACACTTGTAACTTGTATTCTTGCCTAAAACTTCACCTAACCAAAGTACTCCCTCACTACCTTATAACCACCCTTTTAAACATAATTTGCACTACACTCATCCCCTTTACACACACTCCTCAAGTTTTTCCCACAAGTTCATAATTAAACCTTCACAAGGCGTTACACTTTCATTGTTCACCAAACTTCGCACAAGACTTTACGACACCTCCACCATCACCTTGGTGTATCAAGAAGTCATCCATTAGTTCCCTAAATCTCCAAGACTATGCCTAAATCCTTATATCACCTTAGAACACCTTAATGCATGTTTTCATCCTTAGTGAAGCATGTATCCATTCCTAACAATTCCTAGTTCACCCAAGTTCATTTAAGCACTTAAAACTCCTTATACATTTTACAAATTTCGCCATGGGTTCTCTTAGCACATCATCTTTCCAAACTCATAGTTTTCACCACTAAACATTCAAGAACACCTAAATCCATCAAAAACACCATCACCCACAAGACTTCACCAAATTTACACTACATCACAATATAGTGCATAATTTAAATTGCTTGGCACTTAGGCCCTTAAATGCATGGCTCTTAGGCCCTTAAATTGCATAAATCTTAAACACTGAATTTCCCACATAATAATGCCCTTGACCTGCAAATACACTCAACATTACATATGTCCTTTTACTAGTCTCCTTGAGAACTTTTCACTAAGTCCTTTACCATTAGCTCCTTAGGTAGTTTTGACAAGCATTATAAGCTCATTTCTCCTAAGGCATTAAACCACATTGAGATAGCATATTTACCTCTTTTCCACCCAAACTTCTTTCTTGTTTCCTTATAAAACCGGTAAGGTATTTGATTCCTTGTCAACTACTACACAATATACAAACATTGAAATGAGTATACAAGCTTTAAGCTTCATCTCATTGTAAACCCTAGGTTTACATTGTTTCAAAAACATTAATGTAGTTGTTTTACCTTGATCTTTGAAGAGAGTTTGAATATCTATGAAGAGAGGACTCCACCTAGTCCATGAAAGGTTGGAATGAAGCTAGAAAAAAGTCACACCAAGAGCACCATTAATGTGCAATTTCGGTCAAGGCAAAAACATGAAGGAAACTTGATTTTTCTTTGAGATTCCTTACCTAGAAGCAAAGGAGAGTAACAATATGTAGAAACACAAGCTCAAGCTCCATCCATGGTGATTCCTCTTGGCACCAAAACAGAGCTCTTGGGATTTTGAAAGGATAGAATTGAAGAGCTTGATGAGGAAGAGATTGGTGGTGTTTGTTTTTGATTTGGACATGTGAGCTAGATTTTACAAGAGGTCAAGGTAGAGTTTAAATGGTGGTGGTGTGTATTACCGTGAGAGAGCAGCAAGAAGGGAGGTAGAAGAAGAGTGGAACCGTGTGAAATGAGAAAGAAATGAGAGAATGAAGATAACCTTTGCTTTTGAAGATATTTGTTCTTATAAAGCAAATAGTACATTAATTAGTCATTCTTTCTTTTCTTAGTAAATTAACAAGGGTGGTGAGTCACCACACCTTAAAAACCGGCCCCCAATAGTACCTAGGGGTATTTTAGACTTTATTAATCAATTGTCTCACTTATAACACATGTTACAAACTAGCTTATAAAAATCACTATTCACAAAAACAAGGCACATAGAAGTGAAATTTTTGATTTCCTATTGATATAGACTTCCAAATGTGATACTATATGTACACATGTTAATTAAAGAGTAATGATGGACATTTAGCCATTCAAAACTCATTTACAAGACAATTTTTCAAAAACGTGCTTTAAGACTCCTTAAAGCACATTTTGTGTTTTAACTTGTTTTCAAACTTGGTTTTCTTTAGTAATTGATTTAATATGTTCATTAACATATTTATAAGGTATTGGTATGACCATTAGGTCTTATACAAATTTATCCCAAGCTTAGAGCACATTTTTGCTCTTATTGACTTAAGGTATTTTCTTGTGTTTGTTTGGTTTCATTGTCTACCAAAGTTTCCTAAGGACTTAATTAGCCTTATAAAGTCATAATTAAATATTATCAAGTCTTGGTAGGCTCTTTGGGTCCTAACCAAGTTCACTCCAAGCTTAGAGCATGTTTTTGCTCAAACCGTGTCTTAGTGTTTTATTGTGTTTTACCATGGTTTAAATGGTTCATTTATGTTTCTAAGGCACTTTTTAGCCTTTAAATACATAGTTTAACATTTACACAACATACCAAGGTTTGGGGTATTTCAATCTACCCCCCTTAAAAGAACTTCGTCCTCGAAGTTCACATTTCCTCGCATCATTGGATTAGAATACGGGAATTACTTATAGCCGTAAAACTTCCATTACCAACCACCCTTTACATCCAACCTCGGACTTAATGGTCCGGGCAACATATCCACATTATACATAAAATATCATACTCACATGGTAACCTTGGACTTAATGGTCCGGGTACCTTCACCACACTTGCACTTACATAATATCCCTCAGACTCTTAGGTCTGGGTGACATAACCACATTTGGACTCGTAGGCCCGGGTAACACAATCAATTCAGAACCCACCCACATTAGAACTCAAGGTCTAAAATGATATTTATTACTTATTCCACACAACGTGTCTTAGCATGTATATCAAACAGAAATACCTTTTCCATCTCTCCATGGGTTCGAATCCCACGTTGAGTACATATACACTGTGATCCCGCAGAACCCGGTCGCGATGGACACCTTCTGGTCCCCGTTCCTTTGGGAGATCAAAACATTCACTTAATTTTTAACATATGTACTTCTCATGTCACCGGTCCGAAGACAAAGGCTCATACGTCCTCAGCTCGTGAGCAAGTACTACAAAAATATTCTTTACTAGGTTAAGTATAAGAAGATCTTTTATTCAAAATATTAATCGATTGTTTGAAAACACCAATTGAAAATCCTTTTGAAAACACCATACAACTCCAAGTCCAATTTATGCTCCTTGTATTTTTCTTAACATGGTTGTTTGTGACCACTTACAGGGAGCTTCAAGAGTCATCCAACCCTGATGTGATCAGCATCAGTGTTGAACTATCTTTCCACCCCAATTTGTGTTCGGCTTCCCTTGATCTCATGATAATCAAGTTTCACCTCCCACTTCTTTTTCAACCAACAACTAATTCAAGCGTATCCCATTTTCTATCTTTAAATCCTTCTAGTCATAATCATTACATCTCCAAGGAATAGAACTCCGTCTATCAATCATCACCCAAATCCAACTTAATTCAAGTTACCTAGGGAATTTAATTCTCACTAGGTTCTATGTCGGTCTCATACCCCTTCATAAATCACAACATTGTATATATATACATATATTTTTTTATCAAAATACAATACATGGTTTACATTTATGCACCGTCGGGGTTTTAGTTCCCCGGGAGTTTCTTTACTCCCTTCCACTTGTACTCTCACACACCACTGTTAACAAGATAAACACACTTCCCACAATGGTATTCGCATCTTCTGTGCGCAATTACCACAATTTAACCACAAATAAATGCGTATGTTTATATAACATACGCGCCAACCATCATAACAAATCATTTGTGCTATGCACAACCCCGTTCACGTACACTTGTACGGTAAAACACACTAAGTGGTTTTGCGCTCTACCCCCCTCAAAAGGGATTACGCCCACGTAATCAATCACTAAACCTTGGCTTAAAAATGTTCTGCCGTCGTGAAGTGTTTTGACTTCCACGCGGTCTATTACACAATGGATTCTGATTAGAGGATCTTAACCATATTGGCGGTTTAGTCCCTAAACCAAGAATTCGCATTAGAGTTCTAACTCATAACCGGTTTCGGTCCTGGCCTGTGAGGCTTTTAGGCATTGACAACTAGCCATTTATTCATATTCACCATGTATATTCAGTATCTGGTGTATGGGCTCCCTGGCCTCTGTTGCGTAACTCTGGTAATTATAGATCTAGTTTGCCCCATTCGTTACTGTTACTGTATTATGCATCTCTAATGTATTACCCTTATCTAGGTAACAATGGTTTCTCAACCGACGCATGGTACCTCTTACCCTGAGCGAATTCGGTGAGTTCCAAAACTTTCCATCCACTTCTCCAATAGCTTACAGCATAACTACTATGTAATTCACAATGATTGACTTGCTTCTACCGACTTACTGTCGGTTGAGATTGAGCTACTACCTAATGTGTAGTGCTCTCTCGGTTATTTCCCACACCTGGGGTATATTTCATACCGACATTTGGTATTTAGTGCCAGTGTTATCACTTATTCTTAATCATACCTCCACATTTGGTTTCGTACAAGTACTTTTCCATTGGTATGACCTTGCATTTCTTATGCATTGATCATTATAGTATTATAGGTTTCTTCCTACATCCACCACAATTAACATTTCCTAAATCCTAGCTATCCCACTTGATCATTACTGCGCAAGTGCAATACCAAAACACTCAGTCATACAGAGTGCAGAGGCGTAAACTCTTGATAGTAAATCTCTTATGCGATTGCCAATGGAATTTTCACTGTGTTTCACTGAAATTCTTATCACATAACACTTGCTTCCGGCTTACTGCTCGGTTCCTTTGCTATCGCTTACTGTTGTGCCTCCACTGGGTTTAACTCATAACTCTGCTCACTCACCATTTTATCATCTAACAATACTCACACAACGGTTGCTTATTGCGCACCGTATCCTTACTCATTATACAACATCAACTTATACTGCATCCGCTATTATATTAGCTTCCGCTATTACGCTGGGTTTATCTGGCCACTTATTTGGCTGATTTTTTGAATATACTATTTTTTTTGAGCCTTTATGTTCCTTGAGCGTTGTTCGCTACACATTTAGCTTCACACACCTATGGTGATTGCTATCAGACTTATTACTCTTCCTGTGTACACAACTGGTACGAGCACTTCTTTTCGTATTATTTTATTCAAATCATCCTGGGGTAATAACAACGTGGTCCATCCTCCACATACTTCTTGAACTTGGTCCACACAACTACCGCTCTCGCGGTTTCACAATATCGAGAGGTATCCCCACTCTTAAAGCAGTGGTTCGTTCTCCGCTCTATTTCCTTGTGTAACATATACTTCTGCAACCGATCAAATTTACATATCACAAGTTGTTGTGGCTTATAAGCCTTACTGTCACGATTCCTTCCAAGTTATCTCTCTGGCAACTTAGGGTCCTACTTTTAAGTGGGTTTACCTTCAGTGTTTAATCCGGGTAATTGTTCCAAATCTTGTGTTTCTGTTATATTGCTCCATCTAACAATGTTTAATCCACACACCCCTCAAGGATTGCTCCCGGGTGTTACTAACATATGCCATTACATCTGGCTTGCACTCATGGGTACATTCCGTAGCCACGCCTTTTTGCGTTCTTCATGGTTTATCTTTATCTGTGAAGATCAACATTTCCTGATAGTGTCGGTACTCATTTTGGGAGTTTCATCCCGTTCATTGCACATTAATGTGTCCACATTAGGCTGGGTCACCATTCCAGCTATCACGTTTATCCCTGAGGATCCTTAAGTCATATAGATGTCTTTACGTTCAGTTAGTGCACTTCGCACCTCCTGACTCTTAAACATTTCCTTGAAAGGAATTCACTAATTCCTTTAGTCTCGTTAACTAACGAGTTCCTAACTTCAACCATTCCTTGTATTCTCTAGCTCTTGTTTGATTTATACTGCTGACCGTAGACGGAGTCGACTACTTCCCGTGTTTCGGACTCCATCTTATACATATGTGGGGTACCATAATGATACATTGCTACCTACCCAACTAACCCATAAGTAGGTCTGTCAGGCCCACAAGCTCCTATCGGAGTGCGGTCGTCCCACAATTCAGTTGGTACACTCGTAGTGTCCGTCACACGCCTAGGTGAAGTATCCTGTTGTCAACTCCCTATATTGTCCCTTGACAATATGCGTCCCGTGCTTCCCGAACTTAATCGAAGGAAAGTTTATCCACTATTGTATCTTATCATCTGCCCTTGGTTTTACTGGTTTGGTTTAAAAAAGGTTGGAAAGAAGTGTTGGTTTGAAAGAAAATTTGGTTTTGAAAAGAAAGGGTTTGAATAAATCTGGGTTGAAAGAAAAATTTTCATGGTTTCACAAATCTCTTACCTTAGCCAAGTCTAGCTTCTTGCTGACTGGTGTACTTACAATTACAGAGGTTAGGCTAGCAGGCCCTTCCACTGTTATGACAATCACATTTAACTTTATTGTACTTTTCCAGTACTTTGTAGTGGTTATAAATTTCCCGAATAGCCCTGTTATAGCAGCACTTGCTATGGCAAGTGCGCCATGCTAACTGGCTATCGGTTCAACACATACCGGTTGTGGTATTGTTTTTACCCGCACTATCATCAGTGGCCTTGTTGGCCCTTATTTGTTCTTACAATCTCGACAATAACCTTTGGGTAACTTCTCACTGTATTCACATAATAGTTATCAACTGGGGTGTCTCCCATTCTTGAAGTCCCCTTTTTACTTAGCATTATTTTCTCTTTGTAGCCCGTTCCACGCATCGTCGTGGTTACTGGACTTGTCTCTTGTTGGGCACTACGTTATAGTTCCTTAGTTGGTTGGTATACCGTTGGTGTATTACTTACCAACTGTGGTCCCATAGACATTCGTCTCGGGTTTCACTAATCCACTTCTTGCTTGTTGCACGGTCAGTGCGTTGCAAGCTGGTTATTCTCGACTGCTCTGCATGTCGACCCAGTTTGCCGGAAATTCTATTCTTCTGTACACTGATTCTTCGCTCTTCGCTATGAAATGCGGTTAACACTGTTTAGATGGGAACCGTCTCCGGGATTCCCAGTGTTCGGGATCTACCATATGACAGGTTCTCCGTACCTTTAGATGTGTTTAATAACAGCCAGATCGGGTATTCCCGAGTAAGAGTGGACTTCCATCTCTCTGGCGTTGTTTCCCAAGTTATATAACAGGGATTGTGGAGGGTGGGATGGAGACTGTAGGTTTCCAGTACTCACTGGTAGTTCCTATCTAGCGTATCTCTCACGCTATCACTCAACCCTTAACCCAAAGTACTAAAATCCTAACTCGGTACTTCCTAAGCTCGGTAATTCAGTCATCAGAGCGATACTTCGCTCTGATACCACTTTTTTGTAACACCCCAACCACCACCGTACACTTAACTTCAAACTGCAGCGGAAATCTCAACTCACCACATTACTTAATTCAATGGTGTTACACGCCGTTAACCACCCACGTGGCTAACAAGGCTAATACATGTACATTGTATCGGTCTGATGGACTAGATTCCCGAGCAACTACACCATACAACCCTTATTCCATTTCCAACACTTATCATATACATACATTCCCACTGTACCGAGTATTTACAAACTAATGCCGATAACAATTTCGGTCTTACTACGCTTACAATGCTTACGCCATTTAAATGGCTACCCATGTATAAACATCTACCCCGTCCTACTCTCGAACGGCTTCCAGCTCCTTGTACCTGAAATAGAAAAGGAGAGAAAGGGTGGCCCCCAAGGGGCTCAGCACCTTTGCTGGTATGGTAATCCCGCAGCCCACATGCTACCGGGCCACGCACAACTAATTGTCGTCTTAGCATGCAGTTGATTATATTTAAATCATGCATGCAACTGTAAACACACAACACATATCATTTCGCCTCAACGGGCTCAACAACGGATAACATATCCTTACTTAATAAGTCACTCATGGTATTCATTATCCCTAGAGTGTTCCTCCTCTAATGGAGCTACTTCCTTAATAGACGACACTTACCCTTAAATCGGGTTATCCTTAAACGCCTCTTTCCTCAAACTGGGATTCATATCCATGATCCACATACTCCACATTATACAACATATCCCATTCCTCACATAACAAAACATAACGAAACCTTTCTTGTTTCGTCGCACACATGATAACATCGCATTCACTTTAAAACCTAACGTATACATATCATAGCATAGCAGGGGAAATTGCTTAGCACAATAACAACACAAACACCATAAGATCGGTTCACACAAGGAACCTTCCCCATAGTCAGTATATATAGTGAGCCTAGAGATTATTGCCAATCTCATGCTAAGCTCGTTACCATCCTGTTACCGTCCAGTTATATCGAACGGTTAACTTAAACCCAAGGTGTGTCGGATATAGTAATCCCAAGCACACCGAAATAACATTCGTATGCCCCTGTGGCCCGACGTGAGTCAGTAACTAGCTTTGGATAAGCTAAGGGAAGGTAGAAACCAAATTGGAATACCACCTATACATACACCAAGAGAGCCGAACCGGATATGACATCGACTCCCGTCCATCAACACGCGTGGCCGGAACAACCGGACTCCTCACCCCCCCCATTAGTACATAAATACTTATAAATAAGCAGTTAGAGATCCATTATGGAGCCTACCACATCCACACACCATACGGTATCATAACCGAGTTAAGCACACAAGGGAGGTTCACACACTTGCATACAACAACAATATCCATCTAACTCACACATAGCCGTGGTTAGAACGTTCCCAAGGTTTGGGTCGTTAACTCCGAATAGCGATCACTCATGTGTTCCTAGATTTGGTTAGCTAAGGTATAACACATATTTGAGGTTAAATGGTATCGGAGGCCAAATTCTCCACATAAATGAATTACTATAAACTCATTACATGTTCTAATCTTACAAGGTGACAAACACTCAGAAAAACACATTGGCATACAAGCCGGTGTAATCCTTTAGGACACAGGTTGCAAGAAAACCATACCTGTCACCGGAGTCCACTTTACCACGTCCACTTATGTTCCTCGAGCAATTCTTGAACAACTGATAACATTACATATACGTTTATTAAAATCGGGGTTGCAGGATTATTTAATGTCCAATGCTTATAATTTTTCCCCGTTAGTTTAGTTACATAACTTTGCATTTTTAACTTGATTTACTTTCACATTTTATTACAACTTTTCACCTACTTAATTGTCATTAAAACTCACCTAACATGTCCTAAACAACCTTAGAACACCATTAACCATCAATCCCCAACATTTCACATCATTTCCATACCTTAAACATTTAAATCATCTTACTTAACTTAATCTCTTAAGTCCTTTTATAATTATTTTTCTAATCAATACTCTCTTATGGCATACCACTAATACCACTTAACATTATTAAAATTAATTAACTTAAATTTTTTAAAATATATTTTTTTTTAAGGTCCGACCCACCGACCGACCCACCCCCTGGGTAGGTCGGCTGCAGAGAACATCCAAATTCACAGTTTCAGCCCGACCGACCTAGACTGGGGTCGGTCCCCTGGGTAGGTCGGCTGCAGAAACTTCCCTTTCATTGTCAAACCTTCTCCAAATTTTTCCTCAAGCCTCCTAATGTGTTCTAACATCATTTGGCACATCAAACACACCTTTAGCCATGACTAAACTCTTTATATCACACACCAAAACCATCTTATCTTTCACAAATTTCTTACAAAATTCTTAGCACTTGGAATGTTTTCTCCTTAAGATTTCTAAGTGGTATTTCACCAATAATGACCACTATACCAAGGTGTTTCCTCAACACCTTAACATCATCTCTCAAACTTCTTTTCTTACTAATTAAATCTCCTTTTTCACATCTTACCTAAACATCACTTCTTCCTTATTCATCAATCATTACCTATACCTTATAATAACTTCTCCAAGACTTGACACACCCTAGAAACACTCATTTGATTTCTAGAACTTCCAAGATAATGCCTAAATCCTTGTAACACCGTAATGCACGTTTTCTTCCTTAGTGAAACATTTACTCATTCCTAACAATTCCTAGTTCACCCAAGTTCATTCAAGCACTTAGAACTCCTTATCCATTTTACAAATTTCGCCATGGGTTCTCTTAGCACATCATCTTTCCAAAACTCATAGTTTTCACCACTAAACATTCAAGAACACCTAAATCTATCAAAAACACCATCACACACAAGACTTCACCAAATTTACACTACATCACAATATAGTGCTTAACTTAAATTGCTTGGCACTTAGGCCCTTAAATAACATGGCTCTTAGGCCCTTAAATTGCATAAACCTTAAACACTGAATTTCCACAATATATAAGCCTTTGACCTGCAATTACACACATCAAGACATATGTTCCTTTACTAGTCTCCTTGGGAACACCTTACTAAGTCATTCACCATTTGCTCTTTAGGTAGTTTTAGCAAGCATTATAAGCTCATTTCTCCTAAGGCATTATACCACATTGAGATAGCATATTTACCTCTTTTCCACTCAAACTTCTTTCTTGTTTCCTCTTAAACCGGTAAGGCATTTCTTTCCTTGTCAACTACTTAACAATATACCAACATTGAAATGAGTATATAAGCTTTATGCTTCATCTCATTGTAAACCCTAGGTTTACATATATTATCTTAAGGTATTAAAATGATTGTTTTACCTTGGAATGGAAAGAGAGCTTGAATATATATCAAGAGAGGACTCCACCAAGCCCTTGGAAGATTCAAATGAAGCTAAAACAAAGTCACACAAAGAGCTCCATCAATGAGTATTTTCGGTCACACACAAAACATGGAGGAAACTTGATTTTTCTTTGAGATTCCTTACCTAGAAGCAAAGGAGATCAATAATATGTGGAAAGACAAGCTCAAGCTCCTTAAATGGTGGAACTCCATGGCACCGGAATTGAGTTCTTGAAGATTTGAAAAGGTAGAAGTGTAGAGCTTGCTCCAACTAGAAGAATGGTGGTCTCGGAATTGAATTTGGACCATGGAGCTAGGAGTTACAAGTGGTCAAAGATGGAAAACAATGGTGGTGTTGGTGTTGCTGTAGCAGCTCGTAAAAGAGAGCAAGAAGGGAGGTTGGAGACGTGTGAAATGAAGAAGGAAAGGAGAAATGAAGATAGAACTTGCTTTAACAAGATATTTGTATTAAAAGGTAACTTTCTCCTTTTTACCTTCCTACCCTTCCTTTCCTTAATTGATTTTTACATGGTGGTGACTCACCTTCATAAAAATCGGCCCCCATATACTTAGAAGGGTATAATAGTCTTTGTTGACCAATTTAATTACTTATAACACCATATGTTACAAACTAGCTTATAAAAGTTACTATTCATAAAAACAAGGCACATTGAAGTGAAATTTTTGATTTCCCATTAATATAGACTTCCAAATGTGGTACTATATAGTACACATGTTAATTAAAGAGTAATGATGGACATTTAGCCATTCAAAACTCATTTACAAGACAATTTTTCAAAAACGTGCTTTAAGACTCCTTAAAGCACATTTTGTGTTTTAACTTGTTTTCAAGCTTGGTTTTCCTTGGTAAATGATTTAATATTTTCATTAACATATTTATAAGGTATAGGTATGACCATTAGGTCTTATACAAATTTATCCCAAGCTTAGAGCACATTTTTGCTCTTATTGACTTTAAGGTGTTTATTTGTTTTTTTGGTTTCATTGTCTACCAAAGTTTCCTAAGGACTTAATTAGCCTTATTAAATCATACTTGAATATTATTAAGCCTTGGTAGGCTCTTTGGGTCCTAACCAAGTTCGCTCATAGCTTAGAGCATGTTTTTGCTCAAACTGTGTCTTAATGCTTTATTGCATTTTACTATGGTTTAAATTGTACACTGATGTTCCTAAGGCACTTTTTAGCCTTTAAATACCATAGTTTAACATTTACACAACATACCAAGGTTTGGGGTATTTCAATATTGGTTAGAACATTGGCAAAAAGAAGTTTAAGTGGTGGCCGATATTCATTCAAGAAGAAGGTCTAAGGAGGAAGATAAGATAAGCTTGAGAAAACAAGGTAAATTACTTACCTAATGGTGGTTTAAGGTTTAAGGAATGAGTTTTAGATGGGTACCAATGTAGCCTAGGGCTTACATTAGGTAATGGGTTATGTAACCTAAGAAAAAGAACTTAAATAAGCTTGTGAACTTGTGACTAAGGAGCCAATGGGAATGAGTTAGTAATATAAGTTGAAGATGGATTTTAAGAGCATTATAATTACTATGAGATTGATGGGTGTATTTGCAGGTTGAAAGCTTTTATATGTGGGAAATTCAGTGTTTAAGTTTAAGTCATTTAAGGGCCTAAGAGCCATGTCATTTAAGAGCCTTGGTGCTATGCAATTTAAGATTATTGCAATATAATGGGTTGTTGTGAATGAGTTGGTTTGGTGGTGAGATGTGATGAGAAAGAACTTGATGTGTGTGAGATGGATGAATGAGGAAAACAATGCATTTGGGCATGATAAGATGCTAGAGAAGCTATGGCGAAATTTGAGTAGAAAACAAAGTGTTTAAGTGGTAGTGGTGAGTTAATATGCCCTAGGGTTTACTAGGGAGCATGAAAAGAAAATTGGGTGGAAATGAGTTAACTAAGGAGTTCTTGAGGTTTAGAATGACCTAGAGATGTCTAGGAGGAATTAGAGGATTGGTGAGTGTATTAAACACACCAAAATCATGATATGAGGAATGTAAGACTTGTGCATAAGTTTTAAGGAGAAGGTGTATAATGTTTAAGGTGATTTAGGTATGAACTAGAGAATAAAACAATGAGGAGTTTGGATAGCTTGTGTAAGTGTGATGATGTTAGTAGAGGACTAATGAGGTTTAGTTTAGATTGTAATAAGTGGACTTAGGTGATGGAAGAGAAAGGTGTGGGAGAATGTTGTCAAACGTCAAGGAAAATGACTAGGAATGTAAAAGAGCGTGTGATCATGAGGAAGGTGAGTAAGTGAATAAAAGAATGTATAAGTAAGCTCAAGAGTTTAGGAGTGATGAGTAACAAATGAAAAGAAGAGAAATTGTGCATGGACATGCAAGATGACCTTGGAAGGTTTAACTAGCAAGATGGAGTGCAATGATGTTAAGGAGGTGCTATATGGGTTGAAAAGAAACACTTGGGATAGTTAAAGTTTTAGAAAAAATGTACATGTTGGAAATGTAAGGAATTATATGACAAATGTTAGGAGTGTTTGTAAGAATTTAGTAAATGTTTGAGAAGATCTTTGGAAGTTGTTTTGGAGAGTTTGGTGGAAGTTCTAAGGTGAGTTTAAGTGCCTAAATGGTATTAGGACACATGGGGGAACTTGTGGAGAAGTTTGGAGTCAAATGGGAATTTAGAAATAAGGTTCTGGAGCCGACCGACCTTGGGACCGGACCTGCAAGGTCGGTCGAGCTCAGTTTACACTGCCGGAGAAAGTTTCTGGAACCGACCGAACTTGGGGACCGGACTTGCAAGTTCGGTCGGGCTTGTAATTTGTGAAGGAATTGAGTCTCTGCAATCGACCGAACATGGGACCGAACTTGGCAAGTTCGGTCGGGCTTAAATATCCCACGGGGAAACTCTCGGGAATGGACCGACCTTGGGACCGGACTTGCAAGGTCGGTCGGGGTAGAATTTTCAAGCGGTAATATGTTCTGGAATGGACCGACCTTAGGTAAGGTCGGTCGGAAGTTCAGTCGAGCCTAAAAATAAAAAAACGAAATTTTGAATTCTAAGGATGGTAATAGGTAATAAGGTGTACCTTTGGTAGGTTGGTAATGATTAGGACCCTAAGAACTTAAGGGATTAAGTTAAGTTAAGTATAAACTTAAAAGTTTAAGGTTAAGTTGTAAGATTAAGTTGTAAGACTTAAGAGGTGTTAGGTGGGAATCATTAAGGGTTAAGTAAGTTAAGTAAGTTGGATTAAGTTAAGTGATTAACAACCTAAAACTGAATGAATGTTTTAGGACTTGGGAATTTGGACTCCGGAAGAGAGTAAGCAACCGAACGACCAACGGTGAACGGTATAGTTCTTCTTGTGACCTGCTTGCTAACGAGGTGTCCCTCGGCTTGTGTGCTATCTGTTTTTGTGTGCTCACTAAACAAGATAAAGCATGCAACCGGAATATTATATTATTTGTATTGTTGTGTGATGTTTGAAAACTAACACAACATACCGTGAGAACTTACTAACCAACGTTCAGTAAGGAATTGAGTGAGACTAAGGAACGCTCCCTAATATGGGCTGATATAAACCGAAAGAGGTTAACCAACAAACATGGTCTTGAGACTACTACTAACTGGAACTTGAGTGAGGAAACCCGGGACCGATCTCCGGTCATGCATGCTAAGGAAAGGGGGTCGGTATCTATAGCAGATTCGACTTCCGATTAAGGACTAGTCCTCGGACTAGTAGCCTTGGGTCGGTTGGCCGGCTCGGCTACATTGGACATCCAGTCCAAGGTAGGTGGCTTTAAGATGGCGTGGGGGGATCAAGCCTACATCCCCAACAATTTAAGAATGTTGTTTATTGCCGGTAAGTGTCCTGCTGCTGGCTAGGGTTAACCAAGCCCTACAAAAATAAACAACGAACTAAGGGCTAACCTGTTCCCAATGAGAGAACGGTTGGCAACATAAGGTAAGGTTAAGATAAGTTGCAACCATTCCTTTTTAAAGGATGGTTTGTATTGTTAAGGCTAAGATAAGCTACATCCACTCCTTATTAAAGGGTGGTTGTTTCTAAGATTAAGATAAGATTAAGATTGAGGTGAGGTAAGGATGGACTAAGGTTAAGAGGAAATATAACTTAAGGAGTTAAACAATTAACTCTCTAATTGAGGGGAACGCATTTAAGTCGTTCATTGTGTGTGAACTTTAATTGTTCATATTGGATTGTTGTTTACAGCATTTACTATTATGTTGTGCATCTAATCAACCTAAATGCTATCGACAATTAGTCGTCGTAGCCACGTTAGCTTAGGGGCCATGAGAGGATCGTACCAGCATTCGTGCTGACCCCCTTTGGGGGCTGTTTTTACTACACAGGTGTACATCAGGAGGCGGCCGTCGCGGGAGTAAGAAGAGGATACAAGTGTTATGGATTAAGTGTGGCCTACGAGTTGTGCATGTACACTCGTATGGCAATCGAGTTAGTAAGATGTATAGGATGTGAGAGGATTGTAAGAAGAAATGTATTTGGTTAAGGTTGTTATGTGCTAATGTTCGGTATATTCTGTAGTCAGACCGTGGCAAGGTCCTGGGGTGTAAAGAATTCCACTGTGACATGTATATATATGCAGTTAAGTTGCGAGACCACATTTGGATTGAGTTGGGGTGTTACAGAAAGTGGTATCAGAGCCAGACCCAGGTCGGTGTGCCAGTGTGGCCCGCGAGGGCGCTGGGCTCCCAAGGGGGGTGGAGTGTAATACCCTTGAGGTTTACCTCCCACATCGATTGGAGGGGAGAACGAAGTGTGCCTTATAGGTGCATGGATACCTCTTCCTTGTGTGAGGCGTTTTGGGGCTAGGAAACCCCAGGAACAAATCCGTGCGGCCTGCGTGCCAAAGCGGACAATATCACACATGTAGTTACGCTCTGAAGACAAGAAATACCGAACTTAGGTGAATACTGAGGTTGAGTTTGAGTTATGGGTTAAGCGGTAGAGTGAGAGGTGCGTTAGTCGGGACTTCCCGGTGTCTACAGAATATCCATAGTACCTAGGCCCGCCCTCCACATCCCTAACCCTGAATATGTGGAACAAACGCCAGAGAGAGGAAAGCCTACTCTTACTCGGGGAAACCCGATCTGGCAGTTAGTTAACAGTAAGCAATACAAGAAACAACTTGTTGTACAACAGTTACCGAGAACTTGGAGGTTCTTAATGGAGCGCAACAGAGAAACAAGCGCTACCTATGGAATTCTATCAGTAAGGGAACGGTAATTACCGGCAACATGGGTCGACATGCTACGCAGTCGAAATAACCCGCAATACCAATGATAAGGAAAGCACTACGGGTGCAATAGAAAGGAAAAGGGAAGTGACATGAGTACCGGACAGTGGTCCGAAGGAGCATAACAGTAGGATAATACAAAGCATGAGGATTGAGATTACTAGAAGGTCCAGTTAAGAACCGGGGAACTCCAAACCCCATACAAAGAGGAAGGTTACAAAACCTGGCCAACATAACACGGACGACGGTAGAAACTTATACAAACTGTATACCGGAATAGGACTACGATATAGTGCCTAAAGAAGAATCATTACTTAGTAATCACAACAAGATGTGTGGAGACAAGAGCGAGGATTAAGACATAAGGAAATATTAAGGGATTCCCTCAGAAAGAGGAACGCCCTGATAAATGACAGTACTGTCAAACAACAAGGAAACTGCCGGATGGTCGGTTATCCAAATAAGAGATTATCGAAGGAGTCCCGAGGACTACCAATTACATGGAAATTAGAAGGAAGTATCGCTACCAATGTACCTTGCACCAATAGCCCATCCTGCATGGCGCACTTGCCATAGCAAGTGCTACCACGGTTAAGCTACACGGAAAGCCATCATGGAAAAATAGGAGAACGCTATAGTTGTAGCACATATTAATACCGGATTGTAAATCCATAAGAACAGAAAAATAAGACCTTGGAAAGGCCCGACGGCCTGACCATGATGAGATGAGGTAACACACCAGTCAGCCGGGAGCGGAACATGGACAAAATATCAAACCATATAAATATTAGCAACAGTATAACCTCCTACGACGACAACCGACAGTACGGTAAGAACACCAATCCCGAACTCCAAGGGGAAAAACCTAAGAGATCGCTCGGTAATGCGAGCAAAACACTGATAAGCAATAATATACGAGGGATGTATTATAAGATACGATTGAGACGGTTGACGCAACGACTTCCAACGAAAACGGGATAAGACTCCCAAAGTGACCATTAAGAATACCAATAATAAGCATTCTTCAATGAAGATGTTGGAAAACCCAAGAGACAAGGGTAAAAGAGAATAAACGTAAGCTATAACCTGCTGAGGATTAAAGACGTACACCCTGGAAAAGGAAAGCCCGGAGGACTACCCCACAGAGCGGGCATAGTCGAGCCGAGCAAACTGATGAATGACAGTTAATACTGTTTGTCTAACTCATTAACACCCAAGTATGATTGATCATCAACGGGTGGCGTAGTCAACGGAAGTTGAACGAAGCGTTGAGATGGAAGTATAAGACGACAGGATGATATCCAACTTGGACACCGTAAGGCAAACGCCTAAGACGAACCTAACCTTGATTGTTAAAAGACGTAAGTCTAGTAAAATGACGGTATATTCGAGGACACTAAGTAACCTCAGATCTCCTGAATAGACCATAGCAGGAAGCAGGATGCAGCAACTTACCATGAAACCCGACACTACATTTAATATGTAACCTAACTGTGGATAGTGTTCAAAGGACCAGAACCTATAAGGATGACTTACAGATAAATAAGAGTGCAAATAATGAGCTGAGACATTAAGCATTAAGAGCCTACGAGCCAAGGATGTTAACCACATCAGAGCCCGAGGCGCAGTAAGTTATAAGAGAGCTTGTTTAAGCCACGAAGGAACTACAATTCGTAGATAGGAACGGTTACCAAACCCATAACTTAAATTGTGGAAAATATTGCCAGGGAAAAAGCACCAATGAG
>CM041782.1:197986038-198010275 GCA_023374045.1 Limonium bicolor
GCCTTACCAATGATTGCCAGATTCATACCGATGAAGGACACCTGGAAGGTAGTAAAGCTAGCTGAGCTTTTTGATAAGGAGATTATCAGACACCACGGAGTCCCTAAGACTATAGTATCTGATCGCGACACCAGGTTTCTTTCGAGATACTGGAGAGCTACAAGGGAAGCGTTGGGTACAGAACTGAAGTTGAGTACCGCCTTCCATCCTCAGACCGACGGTCAGACAGAGAGGACCATCCAGACACTGGAGGACATGCTTTGGGCATGTGCCTTGGACTTTCAGGGGAGTTGGTTAGATAAGCTTCACCTTATTGAGTTCTCGTATATTAATAGTTATCACGCCTCGATTAAGATGTCGCCTTTCCAAGCTCTATACGGTAGACCTTGCCGTACACCCTTGTGTTGGGATAAGTCAAGTGAAGCGGTCATAATAGGACCGAAGTACCTTGAGCAAGTGCAAGCTGAAGTGCAACAAATCCGAGCTAACATGAAGGCAGCCCAAGATAGACAGAAATCCTATGCGCATGTGAGACGACGTGACCTTGAGTTCGCCGTGGGCGACCAAGTGTTCTTGCGAGTTTCACCTATGAAGGGTGTCTTCCATTTTGGTCAGAAGGGCAAGCTAAGCCCAAAGTTTGTAGGGCTGTACACTATCACCGAAAGAGTGGGATCCGTAGCCTACAGGTTAGCACTACCTGAGGACTTGGGACGTGTCCATGATGTATTTCATGTGTCACAACTCAAGAAGTACATTGCTGATCCTTCTCATGTGCTGGAGCCCGAGAGATTATCCATCAAACCAACCATGAGATATGTGGAAACCCCAGTGAGAATCCTTGATAGGAAGACCAGAGACACTCGCCATAAGTCTATACGAATGGTGAAGGTCCTATGGTCCAACCATGATGTCGAAGAAGCGACATGGGAGTTGGAAGATGCCATGAAGGCTAAATACCCGCAGCTATTCATAGACTAGAGAGTCTAGTATTTAGTATACGGGTACGGGTCGTACCCCTTTTAAGGGGGTAGAGCCCTTTTGCTTTTGCATTGCATCAGGGTAAGCATTGCATTTGGTATGGCACATGTAGTGCAAGTGAAATTGGTATGCGTATGTATGCATGTGTAATGTGTAGTGTATGGACTTGTATGTGTAATGTGTAAAGTATATGTTTAATGTGTATTGGGAATTGTAATGGTGTATGATGTATTGTGGAATGGTATGTATGGAAATGTTGAATTGTGTTGATGTGGAATTGTGTATGTTTGCAGTGTGAAAGAAGTGAACACCTCATAGGTGTAGTAAGATACATTATGGCAATTGGTTTGCATAATGAGTAGATTTGCAATAAACTATTAACCTTGAGCAACTTTGAGGGCAAAGTTTCTTAAGGGGGGTAGATTGAAATACCCCGTAATTAAAAATAGTGATTAATTAGGCTAATAATAATTTAGAGGCTTAATTAAGTATAAATAATTAGTAGGGAACAAATCCCGAAGAAAACGGATCCTTAAAATGGATTAAAATCACTAACGAACCTTAAAGCGCATTTTTCGAGGTAACCGGGAAAACATGTCTTTAAGCGGGTCAAATAGACTCGTAACAGTTTTGGTCAACTAAATAATTTAATAAATATTAGTGAAGCTTTAGGACCAATAAAATCAATAAAACGAGAGATTAGTAAAAACTGTCAAAAATGGGAAGTTGTGGGGTAGAAGTATAAATAACTGAAACTTATGTGTCCACTTTTAAAATAAAAAGTGCAATTTGTGTGTGTGTGTGTGCCAGCCGGCCCCCCCTCTATTTCCCTCTCTCACACACTCACTCACACTCTCTTATTTACAAACAAACAAAAACAATTAAAACAATAAAGTAAACTACACTACTTTACCTACACTCTCACAATTCTCTCTCCTCCTCTCATTCTCTTTTCTCACGTGAAGCTTCCCCCACACTCTCTCTTTTCCTTCTTCTTCAACCCATGCGATTTCCATGGAGTTTTGAAGACCCACTCACAAACTCCATCTTCTCTCCTTTGTAACTCTCTCCAAACTCTTCCAAAAATTATAAAAATACCACCATTGTAATCCCCTCACCAAGAGCTACACTTTCATCTTTCCAAAATTCGAAAACAACGATTTTCGTTTTCATGGGTATGTTCCATTGGGAGCTTCAACACCACCATTAGAAGGCCCTCCTCCTCCTTATTCTTCTAAGGTAAAAATATTTCGAAAACTCCATCTTTTTCTAGCCCTTGTGGGCAAAACGAAATTCATAAACTAAACCCTTGTTGTTCCTTGTGTTCTAGCCGATTTTGGCTTGTTGGTGGAGTTGGAAATATTGTTCTTGAACCACTCCAAGCTTCATTTGCACTCTTGGGAGGTAATATAAATTCTAAACCCTAAAATGTACATTAAAGCTTGATTAATGGTTAAGGTTAGTTTTAGTATTGAATGGTGTATATGAATGGTTGTAGTGTTAGAGGTTTGAGATTACAAAACCGGTAGAGAGAGTAAGAAGGAGAAAGAAGAAGAAAGAAAATCTAGAAGTGAAGCAAGGTAAGAATGCTCTTTTGTGTAACTTGGTATATATACGTATGTAACAGTTTTTGGAAGTTTGAAATGAGTAATGGAAATGGTAATGTATTAGTAGTGTAATGTGTAGGAGAATATAAGTATTTTGAAGCTTTAAAAGATGTGTAAAACTTATTGAAAACAGATTGGGATTGAGTTGTTGAGTGCAGGAAATTTTAAGTGTTGTTTTAGTTTGGTAGTTGTGTATGGGAGCTTGTATATTAATGTCTATTGAAACAGGTGGGAAGTGTTGAAATGTGAACTAGAACATGTGGTGAGAGTATAAAGTTATAGGGGAGGCTATGGCAAAATTTGCCTAGGATTAGAACACTTAGAGAATTAAAATAGGTGACTAATGTGAGTGTGTAACAGATTTTGTTTGAGAAAGATAGAGGGTAAGTTGAGAGAGATAGGTAATGTATTCTAATGCATTGAGGGTGCTAGAAATGACATTAGAAGAGGGAGCTAGTGTTGGGAGAGAGTTAGAATAAAATTTGTAGCAAAACACAACTAGGAAACAACTAGTGAGAGTGTTGAGTTGAAACTTGGAAAATTATGTGAGTGAATGAGTATAGAATTGTGTAAGGAGTTAATGAATGAACTAAGGTGTATTAGGAGGTTTAATTAGTGTCAAAACATGTGGGATTAAGTGTAGGAACAATGGGGAAGTAATGGGTAAAAGAGAGGACTGAAAACAGAAATTAAAATGCAAATACTGGGCCGGACCGAACTTGCGACCGGACTTGCAAGTTCGGTCGAGCCCAGATTTACAAAGACGGGTGAGCTACTGGAATCGACCGGACTTGCGACCGGACTTGCAAGTTCGGTCGGACCAGAAAAATTCTCCCGTCTGTAACCTACTGGAATCGACCGAACTTGCGACCGGACTTGCAAGTTCGGTCGGCCAGAAAAATTTCCATCGTGTAACCTACTGGAATCGACCGGACTTGCGACCGGACATGCAAGTTCGGTCGGTCCAGAAAAAATTTCTCCAGGATAGCTACTGGAATGGACCGAACTTGCGACCAAACTTGTGACCGGACTTGCAAGTTCGGTCGGCCAGAAGAATTTCCGTAACCTGAGCTACTGGAATGGACCGGACTTGCAAGGTCGGTCGCAAGTCTGGTCCTGACAAAAAAAAATTATTTTAATTTAAATAATAATTGTATATATATATATGTACATGTATGAAAGCATGCCAAAGTTAAGTAAGAAAGTGAACTTAAGTAATGAAAAATAAGTAAGTAAAGTGTAAGTGTGAGAAGTATAAGGACATAGTAAGTAGGAGTTAAGTTGATGATAGGTATATTAATCATTCAATTGTATGTATATAATAGGACTTGATTTGTGACACCGAAGGACGTTTGGAAACACGTACAACGGTGAACGGTATGGATTCCTCATGCCCCGTATGCTATCTTGGTTACTCTGATTTGTGTGTTGTGTGCTAATTGATCACCAAATAAGATAAATGCACGAATCGGAGTTAATATGCATACTTGTGGAAATGTAGTGTTATGTTGTGGATGTTCTTCTTAAATCTTAGTTTGTATAATTCATGAAATGTATGGATGATAAAGAATGTGTGCATGTATGTTGTATTGTACCGTGACCGATTGTGATGAGTTTGGACTTCTAACTTATTCCTAACAAGCTAACCATCCTAACTTAAATTGGTAATTAAATTGGAATGAGTAGAAGTCCGATATAGTTTCGGCCACGCGTGAGGATGCGGAGTCACGAGAGGTTGGCTCCAATTCCTGACTCTTAAACTGGTCCGCGGCCCAAATCCCTTAAGTGGGTAGCATCCCGGATTGGTGAGTCAAGTAAATCCCGGAGGTGGGACGGTGTAGTCCCCAGGGCCGGAGGTCCCGACGACTTAACTTGAGTATAAGTAAGTAAGTAAGAATGAGTATGTAAAGTAAATGAAAGTAAGTAATTGTAAGTAAGAAAAAGTAAGTAATGAGTAAAAGAGTAAAGCATTTCGATTAACCCGGATGCATAATTTGGCTAACCTTGTGAAGGTAAGTGAGATGTATGCTATGATATTGTTGCCTTGAATTGTGTAATGAATTGTATAGCATGTATGTTGCATGAAAAGCATGTATGTATGAAATGAATGAACAGCATGTTTAGTGGACGTCAAATAGTCGGCGTGCCCTAGCTAGCACGCGGTATATGCGGAGTTTATACGCAGCGTTTGCTGAGCCCCTTGGGGCACCATTTTTACTACACGCAGGTACCCGTGAAGGATGAAGACTAGGAGAGTTGAAGTTTAATTTTCCTGTCTTTCTTTTGGTTTGTAAACAATGAATTTATGATGGGTGTACTAAGTAGTACAGGGCTACAGTTTTGATTAGCCGGTGTACCATGGGGTACACCTTTTTGGATTTTGGGATAGAATGAGAATTGGTATAGATGAGTAGTCTTAGAAACTCATTCTTTTGGAACTTAGAAATGCTGTAAACGAATATACTTTAATACTCGGTGATCCAATGATGTAAGTATTTGGTGTATGAGGTTTCGAGTAAGTAATTTAGTAGCTCGGTACGTTATGTTCATCAGACCGTGACTGTAAGTAAGGTAAGCCTAGCTAGCAGTATGGGCGGTTAGCGGCGTTGTACCACCCGCCGTAGTAAGTGTAGACACCAAAAATTCTCACCCCATAAAGCAAATTCCGAAATAATAAGAGGGGTCGTCGCCTTTGTTTTTTTAAAACATATTAACGTGCGTGCTAAGACGAAACCATCATTTTATAATCTTTTTCAAAACATTTCAGAAAAAACACAATTCTTCGAAAATGAATTTCCATCGACAGTCCAGTTTCAAGGTCGTCCCCTTTTGTTTATTCACTTATTTTACTATTTTATTTTATTTTATTTTATTTTTAATCATCTATTCACTTTTTCTTATATTTTATTTTATTCTACTATTAGCATTAGTATTTTTATTTTCATTTCTATTTATACACACACATTTTCATCTTTCAAACTCAATCCACACTTGGTTAAAATCTGGCCTAGCCCAATTCCTTAAACCCACTCTATTTTCAGCCCATAGCATCAAGAAGCCCACTTTAAAACCCAACCCATCTTCTAAACTCTAGGGTCCACCCTTACTCTATAAAAAAAAAAACAACAACACAAACCCTAATCTGGGGGGCAGCAGGAGGGGCATCTGTTTTTTTTTCATCTTCATCACCCCTTCTCCGATCTACCTTCTTCATCTTCGAAACCAACTATTTTCTCCCCCTACCTCCATCTTCAATCAACGAACCCAGAAAAAACCTCATCCCAGAAATCTTCGACCAATTCCAGCTTCTCTCATTCTCCACATTCTCAACATCCATCATCACCACCGTCATTCTTTACGCTTTCGTCGGTAATTTCGACTCGGACTGGCAACATCGAAGCACCGGTCATCTCCTTCTCCTATCATCAGCTCTCGATCATTCTCTCCCTCATCTCCAAAAACCGAAACCATCATGCGTATGCTCATCAAATTTCCGCGGAAGTTAGCCACACCCCATCCAGGAGCTGATTCGCCACTATCTCCAACTCACCGCTCCAGTAGTTTGCGGAGCCGAGTTTCAGAATCTAGACCGGTGTTGGTTTTCGGGAAAGCGAAACGAGACTCCACCAGAAATTCATTTCCGAAAGCTTGGGTCGACCTTACTCACTTCTTTGCTATTCATTTTGCTATTTCTCATGTCTTCTGTACGTCACTTGATATTACTTGAAATGAACCTGATTCCTGACTGTGTTACATACATCGAACCAAAATTTTGTCTCTGGTACAAAATCACTCTCCCTTACTTTCGTTTGGACCGCCTTTGCTTCGCCATGCTCAGTATATTGATTTCATTGGTTAGAATCTTGGAGAGAACTCTCCGTTGTCTGTTTTCTTCTAGACGATTCAGATTTCTGCGGGTTTTGTCTGAATTTTCTCAACAAACAGGGGCGTCACCATTCCTTTCTCGCAGGTATTAACATGTACCGCCTCCTTGGTATTTATCTCTAACTTGGTTAATTTGCGATTCTCCCTGGCGTTTGGCAAGACTCGATGATTGACCCAATATACCTGTTGTCTGCTATTGTCTCCATTTTTTTTTCTTTTTCTCTCTCTGTTTCGTAGAAGAGTTCACCTGATCTCGGTTTTCTGTCTGATGCAATCGATTCCTGAATAAAATTGCTGCTGTCATTTGATGTTGTGTATCAACTCCTTTTGTTTCTTTATTTTTGTTCTGTTTGTGTTTTGACGAGGTACTCTCTACTGCTGGCTCTGCATTTCGAATGATATAGTGCCTTCGGGCTTGACACTGGACTCATCGGCTTGACCAAAGTAATGGGAGCTTTGAAATCAGTACATTCGCATTGATTGAAGAGTTTGAGATATCCGTTGTTCTTTGATTGGTATCTATTTCTAAACTTTTGGGACCCAAAGCTCTCATTTGAAGCATGCTTAGATGCTTATCTGAGAAATGGGTGATAATCCCGTTGGCTATGTTCGTGTCCTGCTTGGTTTCTGGTTGTTATGAACGCCAAATTGGTTCACCTTCGTGTTTCCATATTTCTTATACTCTCGGTTGTTGAAATTGGTTTGGGTTATGTTATCTGGCTCATCTATTCAAGAGGTTGGTGTTTGCGATTAAACAAGGAAATAGCATCTTGTTAACTGCAACAGTTTTGAGTTAAAACATCTTGGTGGGTCTGTTTGGCCAGCCTAATCAGTTCTCTGAAAAAGTTTAACTCAAATAATACTTTCTGATTCAATCTCGGACTTGGGGTTAGCAATCTCACCCTTTCGTCAAATTTTGCTCGCCGATCTGCCATAATTGTTTGCTGTGAATGTATTTGTTTTTTTTACCTCACATATATCGCTTTGTATCTATTTCATTGTAATTGTTAATTCAGTTTTATTATGGTTAAGCTCTAGTTATTAGACCTTAGGACCAAGCCTTAGGATAGAGGGTGAACCCTTGCCCATGGTGAGCCATGGTCCCACCTAGCAAAGGGTGATCCCTAAACCCAAACCACACCTTATTATTGTAATATAATACAAAAAAAAACAATCCAATCCAAAATTTCAATTTTACAGCCCAATTCAAAGTTCCAATTTGAAAGCCCATAAGTTTGAGGCCCAAAAACCCAAGGCCCATCTCCAACTCCTCCAAAAAGACCAAACAGCCTAAATTTGATCTTATCTCAGCCCAACACCCAGACTTGGCCCAAATAACCAACCCAGCCCAAAACCATGGCCCATCACCAGGACCCATTCTCGACCCAAATCATGGCCCATACGTAAGGCCCATTTTGGCCTATTCGTAAAGCCCATACTGAAAACCCAGTTCAAAAACCCAATCTAAAATTCAACCCAAATTCATTTTGATTCAAACTCAACTCCTGAATTCAATTCAAATGCCAAAACAAGCTAACTCCAAAATAAAATCATCTCCAACTCCTCCAACCCATGGCCCAAAACTACATGACCCGGTCCAACTCCACATGACTCGGCCCAATGACTCATCCAACCCATGGCCCAAAACCACATGACCCGGTTCAACTCCACATGACTCGGCCCATTGACATATTCAATCCAGCTCAACTCCAAAACTCGGTCCAAGCCCAAAAGTCTATCCGGCCCAATTAGCAAATCCAGCCCACAAGCCAAATCAGGACTAAGCCCATTTCGGCCCAAGTCCAATCTCGGCCCAAAACCAACTCGGCCCAAGTCCAACTCGGCCCAAAACCAATCTCGGCCCAAGTCCAACTCGGCCCAAAACCATCTCGGCCCAAAACCATCTCAGCCCAAAACCAACTCAGCCAACAACCAACTCGGCCCACAACCAACTCGGCCCAAAACCATCTCGGCCCACAACCAACTCGGCCCAAGTCCAACTCGGCCCAAAACCATCTCGGCCCACAACCAATCTCGGCCCAAGTCCAACTCGGCCCAAAACCATCTCGGCCCAAAACCATCTCGGCCCAAGTCCTACTCGGCCCAAGCCCACACAACGCAAGTCAAACCAAGTCCACAAAAGTCAAAACCTTGACCAAAAATGTTGACCGTGACCAAAAATGTGGACCTTGACCAAAAACGTTTATCTTGACCAAAAATGTTGACCTTGACCAAATTTTGACCTTGACCAAGCTTTGATCCAACCCGAACTTCAATCCAATTCAAACTTGAACTTCAATCCAATTCAAACTTGAACCTCAATCCAATTCAAACCCAAATACATTTCATCCAATCCACACCCAACTTGTAAATTCCTTTCAAAAATCCAAAAAACCCGAAAAGAATTTCAAAGCATCATTTTATTCAAATTTCATCAAGTTTTCAAAGAAACCATTTTTGTGGAATTTTAAAGGAAAAACTCTTCTCACATCACAGAAAACTCTTCTCAAATGCAGAAAGTTCTTCTCACATATACAGAAAGTTTTCTCCTAAAACATTTCTCAAAATCAGTGTTTCTTCATTGAGAATTCCGAACAACATCAAAAGTTTTCCAACTCAGTCTTCAACTCAAACTAAACCGTTTTCGGGGATCATGGGATGTCTAACACCTTCAAAAAATGTTTTCTTCCTAGTTAGACATCACTTGTCTCTCTTCCAAATAAAAATCCGAGGCGGGGCACTGGGGGCGTAACCTCCCTTGTCGCAGCCTGGATCTCTTTAGACGGGGGATTAGGGCGACAAACCTCCTCTAATTGCAGCCTAGATTTTTACAAGGCGGGGTGCTAGGGAAGTAACGACCTTCCTAGTCGCAGCCAGGATTTTAGAATCGTCTAACTCCCTTCCACTCGATTTCAGTATTTTTGACTTTTAATGTTTTAAACCCGGGAGTTAGAGACGTTATTAGGGCTTGACCGAGAACATCTCATTCATGGTGTTTCTCTCTAAATCCTATTTTTCGACATAAATTCATTGCCCCATCTTTCGAGCCTCGGTACTTACCATTAATTAAGTGTCGTGTTCGAGGGGGTACATAGGGTAATCCCTCGGGATTATCCGCCATTTTACAACAAAAAATGATTTTTCGGTTTTAAAAACTCTAAGAGAGACGATTTTGACAATCATTCCCCCAAACGACTCAACCCATCATCATCTCATTTCAATCCCGAAACATCTCAAAACCTCAACTCTCTTCGAACCTTGAACCCCAAAAACCCGGGATCTCTACTCAAACTTCAATTGCCTCACGCGCTCAGATCAGTATCCAAACTCAAATCATTCCAAACTCGAAACATCTCCTGAATCCCAACTTTTTTCCAAACTTCTATAGTCTCATAGGCCCGAGTGCCTCACAGACTCGAACATCTCAATCTCCCCACCATTTTAAGATTTCAAACGTCTCACAGGCCTGAGCGTCTCACAGACTCAAACCCTTCAACCTCTTCCGCCATTTTAATATTCAAACGTTTCACAGACCCGAGCGTCTCGCAGGCCTTGACATCCCATTACTCCCACTACATGAACATCCCAACCGTCTCATAGACCTGAGCATCTCACAGACCAATCTCTCACACCCAAAACTTCAAAACCCTTCAAAACTTCCAAAACCCAAACACCGCTGAACTACGTAAGGTCTGATCTCAACAGGGAGTTGAGTACGTAGGCAGCCCATTTAGGGCGCGACCCCATTCCAAACAAAAAACTCCTTTTCCCCTCTAAGGTGGCTCTCATATCTCTCAAACACTCTAGTCTTCTTCGGTTCCCACAAACTTCAAACCATCAGACTTCAAGTTTGGACTATCCACTCAACCTCAGCATTTTTCTCAAGCTTTCATTCCATACTATTTCAAATTCATCAATTATACTTCTTGGCGCTAGCTTGACAGGAAAGCTCGCCTCATTCCTTCTCTTTCTCCCTTCCCATCCTAATCTTATCCTTGGCTTTTAAATGAATCTCTTCAAAAAGATTTTGAAAGAAGACAATCCCGACAATTGGAGACCGAGGTTTCCTCGGGCACCAATCCGAAGTCGTGGTCGTTGCCACTTCTAAGGGGTGTAACCTAGTGCGAACCCACGCAGAATCTCTAGTATGATCAGATAAGTCCTATCCATAGGCAACAAATCATCAGAGTCAATTAACGGTTCTTAGAACCCTTTTCCTCCCTTCCTAGTTCCTTAGGTCAAACTAGGTGGCGACTCTAGTCAATTCCGCCTTATAGAGGCATAAGTCCGCGTGGAGCCCATCGAGAGCGGGTGTAGTGCACACTTGCACTCCCCATTATGCTTTCTGGGAAAGACGGACGATTTAGTAGGTATTTGAGGGCCGCCATGAATAACGGTTTTCACCCTCCACAGAATGGCATTATAGGATCTAGGATTTTTAGTCAGACCGTATTTAGATAGACCCCCCCTCATACCGAAAAATCACCCTCCACAGTAAGTATGTAATAATTCCGCTGCGAACTCGTAAGATTAATAGGGCAATTAGACGGTAAGCATAGGATTAGCGGTTGGGGTGTTACATTATGTCATAAAAGGCTAATTATAAAGTTGGGTTAATGTAAGTATGTTAGATTCTGTGTTTTTGTTTAGTGTTTACATTTTTTATTGAAATTAAAAGTAAAAAGTAGAATTACCTAAATTAGGGTTTCGGGGGCCAAATTAGGTTAAATTTCTTAATGTCTGTGACCACGGACCCTAATCTACCAAATTAAACATAAATATTCGAATTTGTAAAAGATAAAATTTTTAAAGTGTTTGGGGTTGCCCGACTGTATGCTAAAACCTTAAAGTTTTTTAAAGAAACAAATCCCCCCACCTTCCGGGTGCGGACCGCCACCAGACGACAGCATTCAGGCGTTTCGTGGTGGTGTTTTTGGCTCAAAATTTTATGCATATTTACCCTGAAAGATTCTAAACAAGTTAGTGATTGAAAGATTTCAATTTGAAGTCGAATTCAATACAAAAACTTAGGCCACAAGTTTTGAGGCAGAAACTTAGTTAAATGTGAACTAAAGTGCCGAGAAACATTGATTCGACTAAAAATTTATACCGAGAACAAATTGAAGTCAGAGGAGTTAGAAGATCGAATTTCTTACATGTTTTAATCTCTGTAGACGGCAGTTCCTTAACAGCGAGATTCTACTAACGCCTTGTTGATAGCCCTTTCGATAAAATTTTGACTCGGGCTTCTGACTTTGAGTTCTTAATGGAATTCCTCACGTCTTGGTGGCGATTTTATGGAGGTTTAATGGTTAGATCTTCGGTGGGAGTGCAAAGATTATGTTTTTGGGAATTTCAAAGGAGTTTCGGTAGGATTTTTTGACTTCTTAGAGTTTTCGTATATCCTTTGAGTCAGTGGGCCGGGAAGGTTCCTTATATATGTTACGAGTGAGATAAACAAAGTTCGGTAAAAGATCTAAGGTCACCGAAACTGGTCAGTTAACTTCCGTGTATAATCTTATTATGAAAATTTACCAGCATGTAAAGGAAAATATTTTTGAATTTTCAATGCAAAATTATTATATTTTAATATAAGGACATTTTCAAAATTAAATTTTCACAAGACCTGTTAAGATATTAAAAGATAATTATTGAAAAATCAAAAAATCAAAATTCCATTGTCATTATGCTCTAGATATCATCTCTTATCATATGTTAAAATTTCATGACATTTTGAATTGTTTTGGGTCAATTTCAAAGAAGAGAGAAAATTACGAGACGACATGAATTCTCCTTAAAATTCCACTCTTTGGTCTACAAATAAAATTTACTGGGCTTTCGGTTAAGGATGGGCCTAATAATCAGATCGCAAGTTATAATTTGATGTTTGGAAGTCTTTTCTTTTTAATTTTTAAAAATTTAGGGCTTTGATTATTATTAAAAAAAATAGTTTATAATATGTATTGATAGCTAATTGTAAGAATAAAGTTCCCAAAATTACAAAAAAAATAAGCTTTCACGATTGTTCTAGGTGCGGGAGCTAATCATACAAAAATAAAAAATACTGAAAATGTCCTTAACAATTCGTGATTCTGTGTCTTTTGACCGTTTTACTCTTTGTTGCAACCGTGCTTAACTGGATTCATTGTAAGGTCAAAATTTTGAACATAACACCATCCAAAACCTCCTACAAATTATCCACACGGACAACAACCAAAGAACCTGGACAACCACACCTTAAGACCGGAACTAGTGTTGAAGTGGAAGAATAACAATACCTAACTTTTTAAGTCTGATAGGAATACAATCCTTTTATTCGCTAATGAAACTATACTGGTTATCAAAAAATATCTTAACAACCCTTAACTTCCTCCTGTAAAAACTAATCATCTAGATAAAACTAAATAATAATTATTAGGAAAAATTACATGACACACCCATGACGTTTGGCAAAATTACACACTCCACCCATGAGGATTCAAAAATCCCTTTCCCCACCCACGTGGTCTTCCTCATTTTACATCCCGCAACTAATCTAAGTTTTGTTCAATGTAAAAGATGCTTAAACGTTGTCCGAAATTGATGAAATTTTACATGGACGATGCTAAAGTGTTGTATTTTGGTTTAGTGACAAATCTAAACTTTTTAAGCTTAAATGTGATATGTGGGACCCAATGAAAATGCACTCACATGTCACATATTTCATTGGGTCCCACGGGTCACATGTGAGCTTAAAAAACTTCAGATTTGACATAAGATCAAATTATAACACTTTTACATCATCCATGAAAAGTTTCATGAATTTTGGACAACGTTTAAGCATCTTTTGAATTGAATAAAAATTAGAAAAGTTGATGGATGTAAAACGATGGAAACTACATAGGTGGGGAAAGTAATTTTTAAAATCTCATGGATAGAGTGTATATTTTCACCGAACATCATGGATGAGACATGTAATTTTCCATAATTATTAATTTCAAATAAAACCTAACAACTAGGTCTAAGTTCAAAATCAGCTGAAAAATCGATCGATAGAGAAATATGTCAAAATTAGGGAACTGAACGCCCAGTGTTTCCTCGAGATTCAAACCAGCCACTCCTATCACCACCTCATCCAACAACAAATCGGCGCCGTACTAGTCCACTCATACTCTTTCAAAGCACTTGTGTCGTGAAGACCTGATTGACGAGATGAGAGCTAGAGACTTAAAGTCTCATTCTTTTGTCCAGCATTCAGCTGGTTTATGTATTATCATCTAGATTGATCAGTTCAACTCATTCTTTTAAAATCAGCTATCAGTCAATATCAGCTATCAGCTAGTAGCTACTTAAACTCAAATTGTCTCTAATGTTCAGCTGGGTTTACGTATTTGACTGGGTAAACCAGCTCAGCTCATTCTTTTAAAATCAACTATCAGTCAATATCAGCTAGTATCAGTTGTCAGTTAGCAACTCAAAATATGCAAAAGAATGGGGCCTAATAAGGCTTCATTCTCAACCGAGCTTCACCACCTAGATGAAGATCATCTTTCTGTGGGTTCCACAAACAAACGTTGCAGATTGTTTCTTCAATTTGATCGGACGCTAGTAATACCAGCGTTTCATCCGTTTCTCAATAATCTAGCGGGGCCACTTTAAAATAAAGATTTGAGAACGGAGCCTAAGAGCACCCACAATAGAGTGGATTCCACTCTACAATATGTAAAAGAAAAGGGTTTCTTAGAGTAGGATTATCAGAGAACTCAAAAATGAGTTCTTAACATTCTCTCTCATATTTCTCTTTCTTCCTTCCCATTTTAAGAACCGTGTCTAATTTTTAACAATATCAGAGAACTCACATATTAGTTTTAATTTCTTTCTCTTTCATATATGTGGAGCATTATGATTGGAATAATAATCGTTGTGGGTCCCATATTTGGGTTCTTAGACCATGATTATCAATAGTTCTTAAGGGTTCTTAGTTAAATAAAATAAAGTAAAATTATGAGATGAAAATAAGATGGAGGAGAGAGATTAAGAACCCATGAAGGAGGGTTCTTCCACAAGAACTCTTAAGAACTCAAATATGGGCCCCACAATAATTATTATTCCAATCACAATGCTCCACATACATAAAAGAGAAAAAAATAAAAACTAATATGTGAGTTCTCTGATATTGTTAAAAATTAGATATGGTTCTTAAAATGAGGTGGTAGAAAAAGAAATATGTGAGAGAATGTTAAGAACTCAAAAATGAGTTCTTTGATAATCATGCTCTTAAGAGTTCTTGTGGAAGAACCCTCCCTCATAAGTTCTTAATCTCTCTCATCTTTTTTATTTACACCTCACATTTTTACTTATTTTTTTAACTAAGAACCCTTAAGAACCACCAATAATCCCGATCTTAACATTAAGGAAGGAGAGTTTCATAACTAATGTTGTGAGAGAGTAAAGTCAGACCAATTAGAAGGTAATACCAGAGTGGTTATATTGGGCGAGGAATCCCCCCCCCCGAAAAAATATCGCTCTCCCCTGCGAGGCGATTCCAGAGGCGGCACTCGGTGTCCTCTTTTCTCATCTGGAGTTTTCAGTGAGTTTGCCACCCGACAGCTTTCTTCCATTGCTGTTCGAGTTGGTATCTATCCTTCCTCTCTTCTTTGGGCGTGTGTCGTGCCTTTAGATTGGAACTGTCCTAGGTCAGTCTGACTGTCTATTGGGGTTCCTGGAGCCTTTTTCTCGGTGTCTTGTTCCGCGTGCGCAGAGGCAGATGGTTATGGCTAGTCTTGGTACCGTGGTCAGGTGCGAGTTTTGATCTGGAGGTGAGGTGGCTCCGTAGTCTGGGGTGGGCGTGAGTCTAGCGGTTTGGTTCGTCAGGGCAGTAGCGGCCCAGTTCCGTGATTTTGGTGGAGTTTCCAGTCCGACGCTCTAGCTTCTTCTGGGTTTGTGATTCTCCAATCTGTCCTTTCCTGTGTTGCAGTCAGGTTCAAGGGTGAGTGGAGCCCCGACATCGGCTTCCCCAGTGCCGGCATTGCGGGTGGTTCATTTTTGTGATTTGTGGTCCGTTGGTCTGAGGAGGTGTCCTGGTTTGTTGTCTGGTTGGGTCGTAGCCCAGATTCGGGTCTGTAGTCCGGCGAATTGGTTATTAGTTTTTTTTTTGCTCTTTCGGTGAGGGGGTCAAGGGCGGGTGTGAGTCCGCCGGTCTGGTAGGTGTCGGGTGTTGCCCGGGTGTACAGCGCGGATTGCCTGAGTTTCCTTCTGCGGTTCTGGTGTGTTCATCGTTCGTGTTGGTTGTGGAGGTAGCGCTTTAGTTTGGTTGGTAAGGGGAGTGCCGAGTTATCTTCTGCAGAAGACTTTGTTTTTCGGGCTGATCGATTTCAGTGCCCTGTTTTTGGACTCGCGATTCTGAGCTCTTCTCTTGTGGTCGATTGGTGGTGCTGGTGGGTGGCCTCTGCGCAGATTTGATCGGTGGTCTTGGCTTGACCGATTTGTTTAGGCCTTTCCGGATCCCTCTGTCTAATGAGTTGTTTAACGCTCAATTGTAGGGGCTTAGGTAAATCAAAGGCAGTCTATTGGGTTAAGAGCTTGATTCTTAAACTTAACCCAGATATCATCTTCCTCAGTGAGACTCATAAGTCAGACATTGATATGGAGTTCTTCTTTGGGATGTTCCCTCTATATTGCGGTCTAGCGGTTTCTAGCAGAGGGAGGAGTGGTGGTCTCTGCCTTATGTGAAAAATGTCTAGGATGTTCGATGATCTCTCAATCTAGGCACCATATGTCCGCCAGTATGTCTATGCCAGGTGATCTTCATTTCGTTTTTATCGGGTTCTATGGGTGGTCCAATTGGTCTCTTAAGCACTTATCCTGGAAACTTCTCCGAATTCTTGGTAAGCAAGTTAGCTTGCCCTGGGTGATTGCTGGTGACTTCAATCAGATTTTGCATGCCTCAGAGAAGAGGGGGTAGAATCAGGCAAGAAGTTTATATGGCCCCGTTCAGAGAGGCCATTATTGAGTGTGATCTCCACGATATCGGTTTCTTTGGTGAGAGCTCTACTTTTACCAATTGTCAGGAAGGGGACTCCCATTCTCACAGTAGATTGGATAGAGTGTTTTGCTCCTCGGCTGGACTACAGACCTTTCCCAATATTTTTGTCGAACATCTACCTCGGGAAGCTTCTGATCACTGTCCTCTTTTTATCAGGTTCTTTGGTACTCATAAAGAACCGGCAAAAATTTTCAGATTTGAAAATGGTTGGTGTTTGGATCCCAAGTGTGCTGAGATAGTTACTGATGTCTGGAGTAACAACTTTCCTATCATTACTACTTCACTGGATTTATGTTCTCGTAAACTAAGTGAATGGAAGGGGTGGTCGATCTCCAAGATTAAATGGAAGATCATAAATAAGAAGAAAGAGTTAGGTAAGATCTCTATTAGTGATAGCTCTTTGGGAGCTATCAATAATAGAAAGAGGCTCCTATTGGAAATTGAGTTACTTTCTTTCCGGGAGGAAATATGGTGGAAGCAACGATCCAGAGATAAGTGGATTAAGGAAGGAGATAAAAATACGGGTTACTTCCATGCTAGGGCCTCTTCAAACAAAAGATCCAAAGAGATCTTTGGTCTCCTGGATTCTGGGAACAGTATGCAGTATACTTGGCAGAGGATAGAAGGCATTGCTAGAGAGTATTTCCAAGACCTCTTTTCTTCTTCCCAACCCCAAGTAGATAGGGACCTTTTGGGAGCTGTGGAGGGTCGACTAAATGATAATTTTATTTCTGAGCTGAGCAGACCCTATACTAGAGAGGACATCATTTTCGCGGTGAAACAATTAGGAGCCAACACAGCTCCTGGGCCGGATGGATTTAATGGTAAATTCTTTACTACCTTTTGGCATATCATTGGAAACCAAGTTATTGATGCAGTCTTGCCTATTCTTAGAGGCCAGCCTCTCCCTGATTCATTGAATGAGTATTTTATCACTCTTATCCCAAAGATGGCGGGGCGACGGAGATTGATAAATTTAGACCGATTGCCCTCTGTAACTTTGCATACAAGATTGCTTCCAAGACCCTGGCTAATAGGGTTCAACATATTCTTCCGCATCTCATCTCCCATAATCAGTCAGGGTTTGTGAAAGGAAGGCTCATTACCGACAATATCATTCTAGCAGGCGAGCTCCAACATTTTTTAGAGAAGAACCAAGCTGTTAAAAATGGTTTCTTTGCTCTCAAGTTGGACTTTAGCAAGGCCTATGACAGATTAGAGTGGAGCTTCCTCCAAGATGTTCTCCTCTCCATGGGTTTCCCTTCTCATTGGACTTCTCCAGTTATGAATTGTGTCCGCTCAGTCAGATGTGCTATCCTCATCAATGGCAAGCCTGGTAACTCTTTCGTCCAGTCTAGGGGCATTCGACAAGGTGACCCTCTCTCTCCTTTTCTCTTCATTTTGGCTCAGGAAGCGTTGTCCAGCTTACTTAATAAGTCTGATACTAATGGAGATTTCCATGGTATCAAGCTCTCCCCCCTCTGCCCGTCCATATCTCACCTAGCCTTCGCTGATGACCTTCTCCTCTTTGGTAAAGCCAATCCCACTAATATATCCTGCCTGAACCATATTCTCACAAAATTTCTTCTAGCCTCTAGCCACAAAATCAATCACCTCAAATCTGAATTGGTGTTCAGCAAAAGATTATCCCCCCATTAAAGACAACCTCTCTAGCCTTCTGAATGTCCAAGAGGTACCTTGTTTCTCCAAATACCTGGGCCTTCCCCTCAAGATAGGAAGGAGAAAACATGATCTCTTTATCTACCTAATTGAATCTGTTCACAAAAGGGTTTCCAGTTGGACTAAACCCATGGCACAAGCAGCTAGATCCGTCATGGTGTCTAGTGTTCTCCAGTCAATACCCAATTACACCATGTCCCTATTTGCTCTTCCTAAGGGTATTATCGCGAAACTCAACTCTGCTTTCTCCTCCTTCTGGTGGAGTGGGAAAGTTGATAAAAGAGCCCTCCACTGGACCAAATGGTCTAAGGTTTGTGATCCTCTGGACCAAGGAGGCCTTGGTTTCAGAGAAGTGGAAAACTTCAATAAAGCTCTTTTGGTTAAACAGCTGTGGAGATTGCTTTCTTGCCCGGGGTCTTTAGTAGCTCAAGTTATGAAACATCTCTATTACCCTGACAACAATATTTGTGATTGCATCCCTTCAAATAAAGGTAGCCCCATATGGAAGTCCATCTCTTCGGTCTTGGATTTGCTCAGAGAGGGAGCTCGCCCCCTTCCTTCGATGGGGGATGAGACTCAGCCTCCTAATTCTCTTGATTTGGGTAGTTCTAACCAGTGGACCTGGGTCTTTTCCAAAGATAACAAATTCTCCGTCAAATCAGCCTATCTCTCTCTGGTAAAAGACTCAGGGGTGGAAAGCTCCTCCAATCCTCCTCTCTCCATCGGTACGATTGGGAAGAAGTTAACTAGCTCTATCTGCTGCCCTAGAGTTAAACTTAATCTCTGGAAGTTCTTGGGGAATATTATCCCTTGTCAGGATAATCTGGCTAGACGGATTGGGGGTGATTCCAAGTGTTTCTTCTGTGGGGATAAGGATAATTTGGCACATTGTTTCTTCTATTGTTGTGCTGTTAGAGAGTTATGGAGGGGCTTGATGGATGTGAATGAAATTCCTAATAATGTGGATGGAATGTTGGACTGGTTTTTTCGGATGTCGGAGGGGTGGAGTGCGAAGAAGCTATCTCATATCGCTAACAAGCTTTGGGTCATTTACGCTTCGAGGAACAAAGTCAAACATAATCCAGAGCTTTCTTGGTGGAAAGAAGTCGAGGTAAATTTTTCCTTTACTGAAGCCTATCTTTCGGTGATGAAGGTCTCCTCTCATCTCTTTTCTCCTAGGATTTGGCACCCTCCTCCATCAGGGTACCATAGCATTTGTACGGGTATGCTTGCTAGTTGTCATGGTGACCGGATTATAGCCGGTATCATTCGTGATGATCATGGTTTACCAATTGTAGTTTTCAATCGAAGAATCTCCAGCACCAGTAGTGTGCAGTATGCTGATATCAAAGTAAAAAGAATTGCCATGGAGCTTGCCTTCTCGGTGGGTAGCCATAGTATTTGCTTTGAATCAATTAACAAATATTTCGAGGACATCCTCAATTTGGGGAACATTAGAAGACCCAATGCCAGTTGGGAAGATATCTTGAGGGTGAGAGGATTCATGTCTAACTTCGTTAGTATTATTAAAAGGGATGATCTTTTGTATGATTCTTATCTGACAAAGATTATTTGTAAGTTGGGGAATCCCTTCTTTAAGAGTAATCAGGTGTGGATGGGAGAGCATGTTCCCCCTTGTGCTTGCTATCCTTTTTAATATATGGTCCAATGTTATAAAAAAAAAATGTTGTGAGAGAGTAAAATAAAATAATAATACTTTATGGGTGGATTCACTCTAAAGCTAGAGGGAGGGAGCCGCCACATATTCCAAATCGCCTGAGAGACTGGGCGATACCGAGAGTAGAAGTGACCAAGAGGTAACCCCAAATCGCCACCGTTGGAGAACGATACAGTAAAAAACCAGCGAGAGGAGGAACTCTTTGGGTGGTGAGTAGCCGACCTGTTCAAGTCTATTGGATGTGAGACGTGAGGCAATGCATGGCTATATATGGGGTGGGTTGGGCTGGAACGTCCTTTTTTGGCTGCAAACCTAGCTAGCGGCGTTAATTTCTTGTATGCCATCTCATCAGGGAGGAAAGCAAAGTCACACCTCGCCATGACAGCAGCGGCAAAACTGCAAACGGTTCAAAATATAGACGGGATAAATGAAGGAGAGAGAGAGAGAATGATGAAGGATCACAAATAAATAAATCCGGCAGATTTTTAGCTGTATATCCATCCTCCCATTTTCTATGAGGGATCAAATCTCTGTCTCGCACCTAACCCTGCCTGCAGTTCTAATTAATTCGTCCCTAACCATACATCAATCTCCTCTTAATTCATTCCTTTTCATATCCATACACTCAGAGACTTCGAATTTCCTTTCTTTCCTGTCGGAACTTCACAGAAATCATCATACGCTCTTTTTTTTTTCTTGCTGACATTCAAACTCAGCATCCCTGTATCATTATCTATCACGATGATCGATAACCCACCAATAACGACGTCGTAAGTAAAGGTGCGTACCTTTGACACAACGACCTGGATGGACAGTGGATTATTGCAATAAACAAAAAGGAAGAAGGTTGGTTAATCCTCCCCGCCGGATTACGTAATTACATTAAGGAGAATCAAGATTGGATAATAACATTAGTAAAAATGTCAATGAACCAGGTGGTCCGTGCGATGTCAACAATGTCGAGACGACCTCCAGCACTGAGGGCAATCGAGGATCGTCAACCATTATCACCAGCATCAAAGACCCCAGGCGGCAGCAATTCCGGTGGTGGTGGCACGGTAACTTCAGTTTACCAGACAAACATCAACGGCACTTGGCGAAACGTAATAATCACTTGGTCTTCTAAGAATCTCATCAACGTCTCCTTAACCGTCCGGGTAGAAGGGGAATCCACCACAAAGGGGGAGACAACGACGTCTTCAAGCTCAGTAGGTTGCAAGATCGAGCTAAAACCATGGCATTTCTGGTCATGGAAGAAAGGTTCAAAATCATTCGATATTGACGATCATCGCTGTGTCGAAGTATACTGGGACCTACGTTACGCTAAATTCCAAGGGACGAGTCCCGAACCGACTTCAGATTACTACGTATGTTTAGCTTCCGATGATGAGATCATCCTTATTCTCGGGGATCGGAAGAAGAAAGCTTACAAGCGGACGAAGAAGCGAGCAGCAAAGGTGGACCCTGTACCGACTATGAAGAAGGAAGTTATGTACGGGAAGAAGAGTTTCGCGGCGCGTGCGAGGTTTGCGGAGTCTGGTGGTGGTGAGGCGTGTAGAAGCAGTAAGGTATTAGAGGAGGAAGCTAAAGCTGAGAATGAAGTGGTGGTGGAGACTTCCGCACAGCCACCGCAGTTATCGATAAGTGTGGATGGGATTATGCTTGTGCATGTCACGAATCTGCAGTGGAAGTTTCGTGGGAATGAGACGGTGACTGTGAATAAGCAGCCTCTGCAAGTGTTTTGGGATGTGCATGCGTGGCTGTTCTGTAGGGATGGTAGGTGTGGGATTTTCACGTTTAAGCCTGTGGGTCCGGCGGAGGATGCGCCGGAGATGGAAATGGACGGAAATGAAGGTGATGGAGATCAGGGGAGTAGTAAGGGTGCTGATTTCTGTCTAACCCTTCATGCATGGAAGGTTGAATGAGTAATTAGTTGAAGGATATGGTTACGTCTCTCTGATCGATCCTACATATATTGGACTCCCCAGGTCTGTGTGTGTGTGTGTTATTGATTGTTATCATTCACCATGGCGGCCGTTGAGGAGAGTGTGTATAAAACACACGGAGATGGTAGAGCTAGCGCAATGCGAGACAGAGAGAGTAGTGGATGAAGGAGCATCAATTCATTCATCAACGTTCTCTAATTTCATTGGTGAAGGGACTCCTCCAACTGATTAAAAAAGTTTAAAAGACGATCGAGGATAAGCACAACGGGAATGGAGAGATAGAGAAACTAGAGACTTTACAGACACATTGCTCTGCCATTATCTGTAAGATGATGATCTTGTAACCATTAATTCAGCTTGCATATAATAAATTTGAATCATTTTTGTCTTGTAATATTGCTTCATCTATCTCTTGGCTCGGAGTTGCTCTACCACTTTTGATGTTGAACAAAATAGAATTGTTGGTTTTTGTTTTTTGCTTAAAAATAGTATCACTACTATAAAACACCTTGTTAATTCAGACTCTAATTAGATTTGGACATGTCAAAGTGTAAATAGTAAGGTATCGGGGACGGATTGGTGATGGAACTTTGGCGGGAAATTAGGCGCCAAAAAATGTGGTTGGTGGCGCCAAAGTCCGTGACAGATTAGTCAAATTAGCAAGAGGGGCACGTGCCGGTATAATTTATCGGGCAATAACACTGACCTTCTTTCTTCTTCTTGTTCTCATCTTCTTTGTTATCTTCTTCTTTCTGAGCACCTACGCGAGACTCCAACAACACTTTGCCCAAAGCTCTCTATTTCTGGCCGGTTTCGATGATATATTCGCCTTCTCTCCACTGCAGGTATGTGATTCTAAACCCTCAATCCCCAATTTCAAAATTTGATATCTTGAATGTCCGAATTATGTGCAGTCTGTGTTAATTGATGTCCTAAGTACTAGTTCATGGTTATAGAGTTTGTTTTTGTCAATTTTAGTAGTTAAATTTGATTTTCATTGTTGGTTAGACAAAGCTTAGTGCTAAATTTAAATATATTAGAATTTGAATTGTAAAATACATAGATGAAGTGTTTTATATGTATTTTCAAAAATTATATATACGGGCAAAAAGATATTTTATATTTGGTAAAGAAATAAAAAGTGAAGATGAACTCTATATATTGGAAATCACAATATAAAATCTTCTTATGATATACACTACAACGTTGCATGTCAATGGATACAACTTCTATAAGATCAATGCAGACAACATAAAACTTGACTACAAAAATAAAGCAAATCAGGCAAGAAACAATGTCACCTTTGTTTGTCTTATTGATCGAGGCGAGCCGGAGCGTGGCCCCTGTTGGTTTGATCAACGAAGGCGACCCGGATCTTTTGTCTCCATTGGGAAGTTGTTGTGTGGCATCCAACGAGATCATTGGGGCGATCTTTAAGTTGTGTCCACCGGATGAATCAATAGAGGCGAGTGTTTCTTTTCGTCGCTTTTGTATATTCTCAAGAATGATTAATAAAGGCAACATACTCTGGGTTACCTCGGTTGGGTTGAACATACTCGGAGGCAAGTATAGAGTCACCTTTGATGATGGATTTACAGAGGCAAAGTATTGTAGGTCGCCTCGGTTGTATTGTACATATCCGTAGACAAGTTTGTCGCTGTAACACCCCTACCGCTAATATCGTCATTAGTGTACAAATACTTACCTTCGCAGCGGATACTACATATACAACGGCGGGTGTACAATGCCGTTAGCCACCCACGTGACTAATAAGGCGAGTTACAATACTACATACTATCGGTCTGATGAATTTGAGCATACCGAGTACTCTACATACACAATACATTACTTCCCAATGCACTCAAACCATAATTCAAATACAACTCCAATACCATGCTATACCGAGTCTACTACAATCCTTAAATTACCGATACAGCACTAGTACAAAAATGGTCTATTTCTGCGCCCCTATTTCTGAAAATGGTCAGATACCTATTTCGGCGGTTCTTATGTAAAAACCGCCGAAATAGGTCTGTTTTATTTTTATTTTTAAATACGGACCACCTATTTCGGTGGTTGTAACTTAAAAACCGCCGAAATAAGGGCGCATTTTTTTTTTAAAAAAAATATCAACGACCTATTTCGGCGGTTCTTAGGTAAGAACCGCCGAAATAGGTCTTTTAATAACATCCCCTTCCCCAATTCATCGCATTTCACCCCGACACTTCAAACCCTCTCGAATTGCCGCTGCTGCTGGCGACTGAAGAGGCGACTCAGACTACACCTCCTTCCGCTTCCGCCGCCGCCTCGTCCTCGCCGCCGCGCCTTCCTCGCCGCCTGGTCGTCGCCGCCGCGTCATCACCGCCTCACGTTGGTGCCGGCGAAGTGGAACATCAACAGCAGCAGCTAGGCGATTTTAGGGAGAAGAAGAAGGTAAGT